>JAXIVJ010001635.1:0-131300 GCA_036785665.1 Chirona hameri | reverse complement strand
ACCCCAGCTCCCTCTTATCTACCCCAGCTCCCTCTCCTCTACCCCAGTTCCTTCTCCTCTACCCCAGCTCCCTCTCCATTATCCCAACTCCCTCTCCTCTACTCCAGCTCCTCCTCTACCCCAGCTCCCTCTCCTCTACCCCAGCTCCCTCTCCTCTACCCCCCAGCTCCCCTCTTCTCAACACCAGCTCCCCTCTCCTCTACCCCAGCTCCCTCTCCTAAAACCCAGCTCTCTCTCCTCTACCTCTGCTCCTTCTCCTTTACCACAGCTCCCTCTCCTCTACCCAGCTCCCTCTCCTCTACCCCAGCTCCCTCTCCTCTACAACAGCTCCCTCTCCTCTACCCCAGCTCCCTCTCCTAAAACCCAGCTCCTTCTCTTCTACCCCAGCTCCCTCTCCTCTACCGCCAGCTCCCTCTTATCTACCACCAGCTCCCTCTTCTCTACCCCATCTCCCTCTCCTCTCCCTCAGATCCCTCTCCTTCACCCCAGCTCCCTCTCCTCTACCCCAGCTCCCTCTCCTCTACCCCAGCTCCCTCTCCACTACCCCAGCTCCCTCTCCTATACCCCAGCTCCCTCTCCTCTACCGCAGCTCCCTCTCCTATAACCCAGCTCCCTCTCCTCTGCCCCAGCTCCCTCTCCTCCACCCAGCTCCCGCTCCTCTACCCCAGATCCCTCTCCTCTACCCAGCACCCTCTCCTCTACCCCAGCTCCCTCTCCATTACCCCAGCTCCCTCTCCTCTACCCCAGCTCCCTCTCCTCTACCCCAGCTCCCTTTCCTCTACCCCAGCTCCCTCTCCTCTACCCCACTTCCCTCTCCTATACCCCAGCTCCCTCTTATCTACCGCAGCTCTCTTTCCTCTACCCCAGCTCCTTCTCCTCTACCCCAGGTCCCTCTCCATTACCCCAGCTCCTTCTCCTCTACTCCAGCTCCCTCTCCTCAACCCCAGCTCCCTCTCCTCTACCCCAGCTCCCTCTCCTCTACCCCAGCTCCCTCTCCTCTCCCCCAGCTCCCTCTCCTCTACCCCAGCTCCCACTCCTCTACCCCAGCTCCCTCTCCTCTAACCCAGCTCCTTCTCCTCTACCCCAGCCTCTCTTCTAACCCAACTCCCTCTCCTACACCCCAGCTCCCTCTCCTCTACCCCAGCTCCCTCTCCTAAACCCAGCTCTCTCTCCTCTACCCCAGCTCCTTCTCCTTTACCACAGCTCCCTCTCCTCTACCCCAGCTCCCTCTCCTCTACCCCAGCTCCCTCTTCTCAACCCCATCTCCCTCTCATCTAACCCAGCTCTCTCTCCTCCCCCCCCCCCAGCTCCCTCTCCTTTACCCAGCTCCCTCTCGACTACCCCAGCTCCCTCTCCTTTACCCCAGCTCCCTCTCCTCTACCCCAGCTCCCTCTCCTCTACCCCAGCTCCCTCTCCTCTACCCCAGCTCCCTCTCTTCTACCCCAGCTCCTTCTCCTCTACCCCAGCTCCCTTTCCTCTACCCCTGCTCTTTCTCCTATACTCCAGGTCCCTCTCCTCTACCCCAGCTCCCTCTCCTCTACCCCAGCTCCCTCCCCTCTACCCAGCTCCCTCTCCTCTACCCCATCTCCATCTCTTCTACCCCAGCTCCCTCTCCTCTACCCCAGCTCCCTCTCCTCTACCCCAGATCCATCTCCTCTACCCCAGCACCCTCTCCTCTACCCCAGCTCCCTCTCCATTACCCCAGCTCCCCTATCCTCTACCCCAGCTCCCTCTCCTCTACCCCAGCTCCCTCTCCTCTACCCCACCTCCCCTCTCCTATACCCCAGCTCCCTCTTATCTACCCCACCTCCCTCTCCTCTACCCCAGCTCCTTCTCCTCTACCCCAGGTCCCTCTCCATTACCCCAGCTCCCTCTCCTCTACCCCAGCTCCCTCTCCTCTACCCCAGCTCCCTCTCCTCCCCCCAGCTCCCTCTCCTCTACCCCAGCTCCCTCTCCACTACCCCAGCTCCCTCTCCTATACCCCAGCTCCCTCTCCTCTACCCCAGCTCCCTCCCCTCTACAACAGCTCCCTCTCCTCTACAACAGCTCCCTCTCCTCTACCCCAGCTCCCTCTTCTAAAACCCAGCTCCCTCTCTTCTACCCCAGCTCCCTCTCCTCTACCCCAGCTCCCTCTTATCTACCCCAGCTCCCTCTCCTAAAACCCAGCTCCCTCTCTTTTACATCAGCTCCCTCTCCTCTACCCCAGCTCCCTCTCCTCTACCCCAGCTCCCTCTCCTCTACCCCAGCTCCCTCTCCTCTCCCTCAGCTCCCTCTCCTCTACCCCAGCTCCCTCTCCTCTACCCCAGCTCCCTCTCCTCTACCCCAGCTCCCTCTCCTCTACCCCAGCTCCCTCTCCTCTACCCCAGCTCCCTCTCCTCTACCCAGTTCCCTCTCTTATACCCTAGCTCTCTCTCCTCTACCCCAGCTCCCTCTCCTCTACCCCAGCTCCCTCTCCTCTAACCTAGCTCCCTCTCCTCTGCCCCAGCTCCCTCTCCTCCACCCCAGCTCCCGCTCCTCTCCCCAGCTCCCTTCTCCTCTACCCCAGCTCCCTCTCCTCTCCTCAGCTCCCTCTCATCTTCCCCAGCTCCCTCTCCTCTACCCCAGCTCCCTCTCCTCTAACCCAGCTCCCTCTCATCTGCCCCAGCTCCCTCTCCTACACCCAGCTCCCGCTTCTCTTCCCCAGCTCCCTCTCCTCTACCCAGCTCCCTCTCCTCTACCCTAGCTCCCTCTCCTCTACCCTAGCTCCATCTCCTCTACCCCAGCCCCCTCTCTTTTACCCCAGCTCCCTCTCCTCTACCCCAGCTCCCTCTCCTCTACCCCAGCTCCCTCTCCTCTACCCTAGCTCCCTCTCCTCTACCCCAGCTCCCTTTCCTATACCCCAGCTCCCTCTCCTCTACCCCAGCTCCCTTTCCTATACCCAGCTCCCTCTTATCTACCCCAGCTCCCTCTACCCCAGCTCCTTCTCCTCTACCCCAGCTCCCTCTCCATTATCCCAACTCCCTCTCCTCTACTCCAGCTCCCTCTCCTCTACCCCAGCTCCATCTCCTCTACCCCAGCTCCCTCTCCTCTACCCCAGCTCCCTCTTCTCAACCCCATCTCCCTCTCATCTACCCCAGCTCTCTCTCCTCCCCCCAGCTCCCTCTCCTCTACCCCAGCTCCCTCTCGACTACCCCAGCTCCCTCTCCTTTACCCCAGCTCGCTCTCCTCTACCCCAGCTTCCTCTCCTCTACAACAGCTCCCTCTCCTCTACCCCAGCTCCCTCCCCTAAAACCCAGCTCCCTCTCTTCTACCCCAGCTCCCTCTCCTCTACCCGAGCTCCCTCTTATCTACCCCAGCTCCCTCTCCTCTACCCCATCTCCCTCTCCTCTCCCTCAGCTCCCTCTCCTCCACCCCAGCTTCCTCTCCTCTACCCCAGCTCCCTCTCCTCTACCCCAGCTCCCTCTCCCCTACCCCAGCTCCCTCTCCTATACCCCAGCTCCCTCTCCTCTACCCCAGCTCCCTCTCCTCTACCCCAGCTCCCTCTCCTATAACCCAGCTCCCTCTCCTCTGCCCCAGCTCCCTCTCCTCCACCCCAGCTCCCGCTCCTCTACCCCAGATCCCTCTCCTCTACCCAAGCACCCTCTCCTCTACCCCAGCTCCCTCTCCATTACCACAGCTCCCTCTCCTCTACCCCAGCTCCCTCTCCTCTACCCCATCTCCCTTTCCTCTACCCCAGCTCCCTCTCCTCTACCCCACCTCCCTCTCCTCTACCCCAGCTCCCTCTTCTCTAGCCCAGCTCCCTCTCATCTTCCCCAGCTCCCTCTCCTACACCCCAGTTCCCGCTTCTCTTCCCCAGCTCCCTCTCCTCTACCCCAGCTCCCTCTCCTCTACCCCAGCTCCATCTCCTCAACCCCAGCTCCCTCTCCTCTACCCCAGCTCCCTCTCCTCTACCCCAGCTCCCTCTCCTCTACCCCAGCTCCCACTCCTCTACCCCAGCTCCTCTCCTCTAACCCAGCTCCTTCTCCTCTACCCCAGCCTCTCTTCTAACCCAACTCCCTCTCCTCTGCCCCAGCTCCCTCTCCTCCACCCCAGCTCCCGCTCCTCTCCCCCTGCTCCCTCTTCTCTACCCCAGCTCCCTCTCCTCTTCCCCAGCTCCCTCTCCTCTACCCCAGCTCCCTCTCCTCTACCCCAGCTCCCTCTCCTCTTCCCCAGCTCCCTCTCCTCTACCCCAGCTCCCTCTCCTCTACCCCAGCTCCCTCTTCTCTAGCCCAGCTCCCTCTCATCTTCCCCAGCTCCCTCTCCTACACCCCAGTTCCCGCTTCTCTTCCCCAGTTCCCTCTCCTCTACCCCAGCTCCCTCTCCTCTACCCCACCTCCCTCTCCTCTACCCCAGCTCCCTCTCCTCTACCCCAGCTCCCTGTCCTCTACCCCAGCTCATTCTCCTCTACCCCAGCTCCCTCTCCTCTATCCCAGCTCCCTCTCCTCTCCCCCAGCTCCCTCTCCTCTACCCCAGCTCCCTCTCCTCTCCCCCAGCTCCCTTTCCTCTACCCCAGCTCCCTCTCCTCTACCCCAGCTCCCTCTCCTCTAACCCAGCTCCCTCTCATCTGCCCCAGCTCCCTCTCCTACACCCCAGCTCTCGCTCCTCTACCCCAGCTCCCTATCCTCTACCCCAGCTCCCTCTCCTCTACCCCAGCTCCCTCTCCTCTACCCCAGGTTCCTCTCCTCTACCCCAGCTCCCTCTCATCTACCCCAGCTCCCTCTCCTCTACCCCAGCTCCCTCTCCTACACCCCAGCTCCCTCTCCTCTACCCCAGCTCCCTCTCCTAAAACCCAGCTCTCTCTCCTCTACCCCAGCTCCTTCTCCTGTACCACAGCTCCCTCTCCTCTACCCCAGCTCCCTCTCCTCTACCGCAGCTCCCTCTCCTCTACCCCAGATCCCTCTCCTAAAACCCAGCTCCCTCTCCTCTACCCAAGCTCCTTCTTCTCTACCCCAGCTCCCTCTTCTCAACCCCATCTCCCTCTCATCTACCCTAGCTCTTTCTCCTCCCCCCAGCTCCCTCTCCTCTACCCCAGCTCCCTCTCCACTACCCCAGCTCCCTCTCCTATACCCCAGCTCCCTCTCCTCTACCCCAGCTCCCTCTCCTCTACAACAGCTCCCTCTCCTCTACCCCAGCTCCCTCTCCTAAAACCCAGCTCCCTCTCTTCTACCCCAGCTCCCTCTCCTCTACCCCAGCTCCCTCTTATCTACCCCAGCTCCCTCTCCTAAAACCCAGCTCCCTCTCTTCTACATCAGCTCCCTCTCCTCTACCCCAGCTCCCTCTCCTCTACCCCAGCTCCCTCTCCTCTCCCTCAGCTCCCTCTCCTCTACCCCAGCTCCCTCTCCTCTACCCCAGCTCCCTCTCCTCTACCCCAGCTCCCTCTCCTCTACCCCAGCTCCCTCTCCTCTACCCCACCTCCCTCTCCTCTACCCCAGCTCCTTCTCCTCTACCCCAGCTCCCTCTCCATTACCCCAGCTCCCTCTCCTCTACCCCAGCTCCCTCTCCTCTACCCCAGCTCCCTCTCCTCTACCCCAGCTCCCTCTCTTCTACCCCAGCTCCTTCTCCTCTACCCCAGCTCCCTTTCCTCTACCCCTGCTCTTTCTCCTATACCCCAGGTCCCTCTCCTCTACCCCAGCTCCCTCTCCTCTACCCCAGCTCCCTCCCCTCTACCCCAGCTCCCTCTCTTCTACCCCATCTCCATCTCCTCTACCCCAGCTCCCTCTCCTCTACCCCAGCTCCCTCTCCTCTACCCCAGCTACCTCTCCTACACCCCAGCTCCCTCTCCTCTACCCCAGCTCCCTCTCCTAAAACCCAGCTCTCTCTCCTCTACCCCAACTCCTTCTCCTTTACCACAGCTCCCTCTCCTCTACCCCAGCTCCCTCTCCTCTACCCCAGCTCCCTCTCCTCTACCCCAGCTCCCTCTTTTCTACCCCAGCTCCATGTCCTCTACCCCAGCTCCCTGTCCTCTACCCCAGCTCATTCTCCTCTACCCCAGGCCCCTCTACTCTACCCCAACTCCCTCTCCTCTACCCAATCTCCCTCTCCTCTACCCTAGCTCCCTCTCCTCTACCCCAGCTCCCTCTCCTCTACCCCAGCTCCCTCTCCTAAAACCCAGCTCCCTCTCTTCTACCCCAGCTTCCTCTCCTCTACCCCAGCTCCCTCTTCTCAACCCCATCTCCCTCTCATCTACCCCAGCTCTCTCTCCTCCCCCCAGCTCCCTCTCCTCTACCCCAGCTCCCTCTCCACTACCCCAGCTCCCTCTCCTATACCCCAGCTCCCTCTCCTCTATCCCAGCTCCCTCTCCTCTACAACAGCTCCCTCTCCTCTACCCCAGCTCCCTCTCCTAAAACCCAGCTCCCTCTCTTCTACCCCAGCTCCCTCTCCTCTACCCCAGCTCCCTCTTATCTACCCCAGCTCCCTCTCCTAAAACCCAGCTCCCTCTCTTCTACATCAGCTCCCTCTCCTCTACCCCAGCTCCCTCTCCTCTACCCCAGCTCCCTCTCCTCTACCCCAGCTCCCTCTCCTCTCCCTCAGCTCCCTCTCCTCTACCCCAGCTCCCTCTCCTCTACCCCAGCTCCCTCTCCTCTACCCCAGCTCCCTCTCCTCTACCCCAGCTCTCTCTCCTCTACCCCAGTTCCCTCTCTTATACCCTAGCTCTCTCTCCTCTACCCCAGCTCCCTCTCCTCTACCCCAGCTCCCTCTCCTCTAACCTAGCTCCCTCTCCTCTGCCCCAGCTCCCTCTCCTCCACCCCAGCTCCCGCTCCTCTCCCCCAGCTCCCTCTCCTCTACCCCAGCTCCCTCTCCTCTCCTCAGCTCCCTCTCCTCTTCCCCAGAGCCCTCTCCTCTACCCCAGCTCCCTCTCCTCTAACCCAGCTCCCTCTCATCTGCCCCAGCTCCCTCTCCTACACCCCAGCTCCCGCTTCTCTTCCCCAGCTCCCTCTCCTCTACCCCAGCTACCTCTCCTCTACCCTAGCTCCATCTCCTCTACCCCAGCTCCCTCTCTTTTACCCCAGCTCCCTCTCCTCTACCCCAGCTCCCTCTCCTCTACCCTAGCTCCCTCTCCTCTACTCCAGCTCCCTCTCCTATACCCCAGCTCCCTCTCCTCTACCCCAGCTCCCTTTCCTATACCCCAGCTCCCTCTTATCTACCCCAGCTCCCTCTCCTCTACCCCAGCTCCTTCTCCTCTACCCCAGCTCCCTCTCCTCTACCCCAGCTCCCTCTCCTAAAACCCAGCTCCCTCTCTTCTACCCCAGCTCCCTCTCCTCTACCCCAGCTCCCTCTTCTCTACCCCAGCTCCCTCTTCTCTACCCCATCTCCCTCTCCTCTCCCTCAGCTCCCTCTCCTCCACCCCAGCTCCCTCTCCTCTACCCCAGCTCCCTCTCCTCTACCCCAGCTCCCTCTCCACTACCCCAGCTCCCTCTCCTATACCCCAGCTCCCTCTCCTCTACCGCAGCTCCCTCTCCTATAACCCAGCTCCCTCTCCTCTGCCCCAGCTCCCTCTCCTCCACCCAGCTCCCGCTCCTCTACCCCATATCCCTCTCCTCTACCCCAGCACCCTCTCCTCTACCCCAACTCCCTCTCCATTACCCCAGCTCCCTCTCCTCTACCCCAGCTCCCTCTCCTCTACCTCAGCTCCCTTTCCTCTACCCCAGCTCCCTCTCCTCTACCCCACTTCCCTCTCCTATACCCCAGCTCCCTCTTATCTACCGCAGCTCCCTCTCCTCTACCCCAGCTCCTTCTCCTCTACCCCAGCTCCCTCTCCATTACCCCAGCTCCTTCTCCTCTACTCCAGCTCCCTCTCCTCAACCCCAGCTCCCTCTCCTCTACCCCAGCTCCCTCTCCTCTACCCCAGCTCCCTCTCCTCTCCCCCAGCTCCCTCTCCTCTACCCCAGCTCCCACTCCTCTACCCCAGGTCCCTCTCCTCTAACCCAGCTCCTTCTCCTCTACCCCAGCCTCTCCTCTAACCCAACTCCCTCTCCTACACCCCAGCTCCCTCTCCTCTACCCCAGCTCCCTCTCCTAAAACCCAGCTCTCTCTCCTCTACCCCAGCTCCTTCTCCTTTACCACAGCTCCCTCTCCTCTACCCCAGCTCCCTCTCCTCTACCCCAGCTCCCTCTCCTCTACCCCAGCTCCCTCTTTTCTACCCCAGCTCCCTGTCCTCTACCCCAGCTCCCTGTCCTCTACCCCAGCTCATTCTCCTTTTACCCCAGGCCCCTCTACTCTACCCCAACTCCCTCTCCTCTACCCCATCTCCCTCTCCTCTACCCTAGCTCCCTCTCCTCTACCCCAGCTCCCTCTCCTCTACCCCAGCTCCCTCTCCTAAAACCCAGCTCCCTCTCTTCTACCCCAGCTTCCTCTCCTCTACCCCAGCTCCCTCTTCTCAACCCCATCTCCCTCTCATCTACCCCAGCTCTCTCTCCTCCCCCCAGCTCCCTCTCCTCTACCCCAGCTCCCTCTCCACTACCCCAGCTCCCTCTCCTATACCCCAGCTCCCTCTCCTCTATCCCAGCTCCCTCTCCTCTACAACAGCTCCCTCTCCTCTACCCCAGCTCCCTCTCCTAAAACCCAGCTCCCTCTCTTCTACCCCAGCTCCCTCTCCTCTACCCCAGCTCCCTCTTATCTACCCAAGCTCCCTCTCCTAAAACCCAGCTCCCTCTCTTCTACATCAGCTCCCTCTCCTCTACCCCAGCTCCCTCTCCTCTACCCCAGCTCCCTCTCCTCTACCCCAGCTCCCTCTCCTCTCCCTCAGCTCCCTCTCCTCTACCCCAGCTCCCTCTCCTCTACCCCAGCTCCCTCTCCTCTACCCCAGCTCCCTCTCCTCTACCCCAGTTCCCTCTCTTATACCCTAGCTCTCTCTCCTCTACCCCAGCTCCCTCTCCTCTACCCCAGCTCCCTCTCCTCTAACCTAGCTCCCTCTCCTCTGCCCCAGCTCCCTCTCCTCCACCCCAGCTCCCGCTCCTCTCCCCCAGCTCCTTCTCCTCTACTCCAGCTCCCTCTCCTCTCCTCAGCTCCCTCTCCTCTTCCCCAGCTCCCTCTCCTCTACCCCAGCTCCCTCTCCTCTAACCCAGCTCCCTCTCATCTGCCCCAGCTCCCTCTCCTACACCCCAGCTCCCGCTTCTCTTCCCCAGCTCCCTCTCCTCTACCCCAGCTCCCTCTCCTCTACCCTAGCTCCATCTCCTCTACCCCAGCTCCCTCTCTTTTACCCCAGCTCCCTCTCCTCTACCCCAGCTCCCTCTCCTCTACCCTAGCTCCCTCTCCTCTACCCCAGCTCCCTCTCCTATACCCCAGCTCCCTCTCCTCTACCCCAGCTCCCTTTCCTATACCCCAGCTCCCTCTTATCTACCACAGCTCCCTCTCCTCTACCCCAGCTCCTTCTCCTCTACCCCAGCTCCCTCTCCATTATCCCAACTCCCTCTCCTCTACTCCAGCTCCCTCTCCTCTACCCCAGCTCCCTCTCCTCTACCCCAGCTCCCTCTCCTCTACCCCAGCTCCCTCTTCTCAACCCCATCTCCCTCTCATCTACCCCAGCTCTCTCTCCTCCCCCCCCCCCAGCTCCCTCTCCTCTACCCCAGCTCCCTCTCGACTACCCCAGCTCCCTCTCCTTTACCCCAGCTCCCTCTCCTCTACCACAGCTCCCTCTCCTCTACAACAGCTCCCTCTCCTCTACCCCAGCTCCCTCTCCTAAAACCCAGCTCCCTCTCTTCTACCCAGCTCCCTCTCCTCTACCCCAGCTCCCTCTTATCTACCCCAGCTCCCTCTTCTCTACCCCATCTCCCTCTCCTCTCCCTCAGCTCCCTCTCCTCCACCCCAGCTCCCTCTCCTCTACTCCAGCTCCCTCTCCTCTACCCCAGCTCCCTCTCCTCTAACCCAGCTCCCTCTCATCTGCCCCAGCTCCCTCTCCTACACCCCAGCTCCCGCTTCTCTTCCCCAGCTCCCTCTCCTCTACCCCAGCTCCCTCTCCTCTACCCTAGCTCCATCTCCTCTACCCCAGCTCCCTCTCTTTTACCCCAGCTCCCTCTCCTCTACCCCAGCTCCCTCTCCTCTACCCTAGCTCCCTCTCCTCTACCCCAGCTCCCTCTCCTATACCCCAGCTCCCTCTCCTCTACCCCAGCTCCCTTTCCTATACCCCAGCTCCCTCTTATCTACCCCAGCTCCCTCTCCTCTACCCCAGCTCCTTCTCCTCTACCCTAGCTCCCTCTCCATTATCCCAACTCCCTCTCCTCTACTCCAGCTCCCTCTCCTCTACCCCAGCTCCCTCTCCTCTACCCCAGCTCCCTCTCCTCTACCCCAGCTCCCTCTTCTCAACCCCATCTCCCTCTCATCTACCCCAGCTCTCTCTCCTCCCCCCAGCTCCCTCTCCTCTACCCCAGCTCCCTCTCGACTACCCCAGCTCCCTCTCCTTTACCCCAGCTCCCTCTCTTCTACCCCAGCTCCCTCTCCTCTACAACAGCTCCCTCTCCTCAACCCCAGCTCCCTCTCCTAAAACCCAGCTCCCTCTCTTCTACCCCAGCTCCCTCTCCTCTACCCCAGCTCCCTCTTATCTACCCCAGGTCCCTCTTCTCTACCCCATCTCCCTCTCCTCTCCCTCAGCTCCCTCTCCTCCACCCCAGCTCCCTCTCCTCTACCCCAGCTCCCTCTCCTCTACCCCAGCTCCCTCTCCACTTCCCCAGCTCCCTCTCCTATACCCCAGCTCCCTCTCCTCTACCCCAGCTCCCTCTCCTATAACCCAGCTCCCTCTCCTCTGCCCCAGCTCCCTCTCCTCCACCCAGCTCCCGCTCCTCTACCCCAGATCCCTCTCCTCTACCCCAGCACCCTCTCCTCTACCCCAGCTCCCTCTCCATTACCCCAGCTCCCTCTCCTCTACCCCAGCTCCCTCTCCTCTACCCCAGCTCCCTTTCCTCTACCCCAGCTCCCTCTCCTCTACCCCACTTCCCTCTCCTATACCCCAGCTCCCTCTTATCTACCGCAGCTCCCTCTCCTCTACCCCAGCTCTTTCTCCTCTACCCCAGCTCCCTCTCCATTACCCCAGCTCCTTCTCCTCTACTCCAGCTCCCTCTCCTCAACCCCAGCTCCCTCTCCTCTACCCCAGCTCCCTCTCCTCTACCCCAGCTCCCTCTCCTCTCCCCCAGCTCCCTGTCCTCTACCCCAGCTCCCACTCCTCTACCCCAGCTCCCTCTCCTCTAACCCAGCTCCTTCTCCTCTACCCCAGCCTCTCCTCTAACCCAACTTCCTCTCCTCTGCCCCAGCTCCCTCTCCTCCACCCCAGCTCCCGCTCCTCTCCCCCTGCTCCCTCTTCTCTACCCCAGCTCCCTCTCCACTACCCCAGCTCCCTCTCCTATACCCCAGCTCCCTCTCCTCTACCCCAGCTCCCTCTCCTCTACAACAGCTCCCTCTCCTCTACCCCAGCTCCCTCTCTAAAACCCAGCTCCCTCTCTTCTACCCCAGCTCCCTCTCCTCTACCCCAGCTCCCTCTTATCTACCCCAGCTCCCTCTCCTATACCCCAGCTCCCTCTCCTCTACCCCAGCTCCCTCTCCTCTACCCCAGCTCCCTCTCCTATAACCCAGCTCCCTCTCCTCTGCCCCAGCTCCCTCTCCTCCACCCCAGCTCCCGCTCCTCTACCCCAGATCCCTCTCCTCTACCCCAGCACCCTCTCCTCTACCCCAGCTCCCTCTCCATTACCCCAGCTCCCTATCCTCTACCCCAGCTCCCTCTCCTCTACCCCAGCTCCCTCTCCTATACCCCAGCTCCCTCTCCTCTACCCCAGCTCCCTCTCCTCTACCCCACCTCCCTTTCCTATACCCCAGCTCCCTCTTATCTACCCCACCTCCCTCTCCTCTGCCCCAGCTCCTTCTCCTCTACCCCAGCTCCCTCTCCATTACCCCAGCTCCCTCTCCTCTACCCCAGCTCCCTCTCCTCTACCCCAGCTCCCTCTCCTCTACCCCAGCTCCCTCTCTTCTACCCCAGCTCCTTCTCCTCTACCCCAGCTCCCTTTCCTCTACCCCTGCTCTTTCTCCTATACTCCAGGTCCCTCTCCTCTACCCCAGCTCCCTCTCCTCTACCCCAGCTCCCTCCCCTCTACCCCAGCTCCCTCTCCTCTACCCCATCTCCATCTCCTCTACCCCAGCTCCCTCTCCTCTACCCCAGCTCCCTCTCCTCTACCCCAGCTCCCTCTCCTACACCCCAGCTCCCTCTCCTCTACCCCAGCTCCCTCTCCTAAAACCCAGCTCTCTCTCCTCTACCTCTGCTCCTTCTCCTTTACCACAGCTCCCTCTCCTCTACCCCAGCTCCCTCTCCTCTACCCCAGCTCCCTCTCCTCTACCCCAGCTCCCTCTTTTCTACCCCAGCTCCCTGTCCTCTACCCCAGCTCCCTGTCCTCTACCTCAGCTCATTCTCCTCTACCCAAGGCCCCTCTACTCTACCCCAACTCCCTCTCCTCTACCCCATCTCCCTCTCCTCTACCCTAGCTCCCTCCCCTCTATCCCAGCTCCCTCTCCTCTACCCCAGCTCCCTCTCCTAAAACCCAGCTCCCTCTCTTCTACCCCAGCTTCCTCTCCTCTACCCCAGCTCCCTCTTCTCAACCCCATCTCCCTCTCATCTACCCCAGCTCTCTCTCCTTCTCCCAGCTCCCTCTCCTCTACCCCAGCTCCCTCTCCACTACCCCAGCTCCCTCTCCTATACCCCAGCTCCCTCTCCTCTACCCCAGCTCCCTCCCCTCTACAACAGCTCCCTCTCCTCTACAACAGCTCCCTCTCCTCTACCCCAGCTCCCTCTCCTAAAACCCAGCTCCCTCTCTTCTACCCTAGCTCCCTCTCCTCTACCCCAGCTCCCTCTTATCTACCCCAGCTCCCTCTCCTAAAACCCAGCTCCCTCTCTTTTACATCAGCTCCCTCTCCTCTACCCCAGCTCCCTCTCCTCTACCCCAGCTCCCTCTCCTCTACCCCAGCTCCCTCTCCTCTCCCTCAGCTCCCTCTCCTCTACCCCAGCTCCCTCTCCTCTACCCCAGCTCCCTCTCCTCTACCCCAGCTCCCTCTCCTCTACCCCAGCTCCCTCTCCTCTACCCCAGTTCCCTCTCTTATACCCTAGCTCTCTCTCCTCTACCCCAGCTCCCTCTCCTCTACCCCAGCTCCCTCTCCTCTAACCTAGCTCCCTCTCCTCTGCCCCAGCTCCCTCTCCTCCACCCCAGCTCCCGCTCCTCTCCCCCAGCTCCCTCTCCTCTACCCCAGCTCCCTCTCCTCTCCTCAGCTCCCTCTCCTCTTCCCCAGCTCCCTCTCCTCTACCCCAGCTCCCTCTCCTCTAACCCAGCTCCCTCTCATCTGCCCCAGCTCCCTCTCCTACACCCCAGCTCCCGCTTCTCTTCCCCAGCTCCCTCTCCTCTACCCCAGCTCCCTCTCCTCTACCCTAGCTCCATCTCCTCTACCCCAGCTCCCTCTCTTTTACCCCAGCTCCCTCTCCTCTACCCCAGCTCCCTCTCCTCTACCCTAGCTCCCTCTCCTCTACCCCAGCTCCCTCTCCTATACCCCAGCTCCCTCTCCTCTACCCCAGCTCCCTTTCCTATACCCCAGCTCCCTCTTATCTACCCCAGCTCCCTCTCCTCTACCCCAGTTCCTTCTCCTCTACCCCAGCTCCCTCTCCATTATCCCAACTCCCTCTCCTCTACTCCAGCTCCCTCTCCTCTACCCCAGCTCCCTCTCCTCTACCCCAGCTCCCTCTCCTCTACCCCAGCTCCCTCTTCTCAACCCCAGCTCCCTCTCCTCTACCCCAGCTCCCTCTCCTAAAACCCAGCTCTCTCTCCTCTACCTCTGCTCCTTCTCCTTTACCACAGCTCCCTCTCCTCTACCCCAGCTCCCTCTCCTCTACCCCAGCTCCCTCTCCTCTACAACAGCTCCCTCTCCTCTACCCCAGCTCCCTCTCCTAAAACCCAGCTCCTTCTCTTCTACCCCAGCTCCCTCTCCTCTACCCCAGCTCCCTCTTATCTACCCCAGCTCCCTCTTCTCTACCCCATCTCCCTCTCCTCTCCCTCAGATCCCTCTCCTTCACCCCAGCTCCCTCTCCTCTACCCCAGCTCCCTCTCCTCTACCCCAGCTCCCTCTCCACTACCCCAGCTCCCTCTCCTATACCCCAGCTCCCTCTCCTCTACCGCAGCTCCCTCTCCTATAACCCAGCTCCCTCTCCTCTGCCCCAGCTCCCTCTCCTCCACCCAGCTCCCGCTCCTCTACCCCAGATCCCTCTCCTCTACCCCAGCACCCTCTCCTCTACCCCAGCTCCCTCTCCATTACCCCAGCTCCCTCTCCTCTACCCCAGCTCTCTCTCCTCTACCCCAGCTCCCTTTCCTCTACCCCAGCTCCCTCTCCTCTACCCCACTTCCCTCTCCTATACCCCAGCTCCCTCTTATCTACCGCAGCTCTCTTTCCTCTACCCCAGCTCCTTCTCCTCTACCCCAGGTCCCTCTCCATTACCCCAGCTCCTTCTCCTCTACTCCAGCTCCCTCTCCTCAACCCCAGCTCCCTCTCCTCTACCCCAGCTCCCTCTCCTCTACCCCAGCTCCCTCTCCTCTCCCCCAGCTCCCTCTCCTCTACCCCAGCTCCCACTCCTCTACCCCAGCTCCCTCTCCTCTACCCCAGCTCCCTCTCCTCTACCCCAGTTCCCTCTCTTATACCCTAGCTCTCTCTCCTCTACCCCAGCTCCCTCTCCTCTACCCCAGCTCCCTCTCCTCTAACCTAGCTCCCTCTCCTCTGCCCCAGCTCCCTCTCCTCCACCCCAGCTCCCGCTCCTCTCCCCCAGCTCCCTCTCCTCTACCCCAGCTCCCTCTCCTCTCCTCAGCTCCCTCTCATCTTCCCCAGCTCCCTCTCCTCTACCCCAGCTCCCTCTCCTCTAACCCAGCTCCCTCTCATCTGCCCCAGCTCCCTCTCCTACACCCCAGCTCCCGCTTCTCTTCCCCAGCTCCCTCTCCTCTACCCCAGCTCCCTCTCCTCTACCCTAGCTCCCTCTTCTCTACCCTAGCTCCATCTCCTCTACCCCAGCCCCCTCTCTTTTACCCCAGCTCCCTCTCCTCTACCCCAGCTCCCTCTCCTCTACCCCAGCTCCCTCTCCTCTACCCTAGCTCCCTCTCCTCTACCCCAGCTCCCTTTCCTATACCCCAGCTCCCTCTCCTCTACCCCAGCTCCCTTTCCTATACCCCAGCTCCCTCTTATCTACCCCAGCTCCCTCTACCCCAGCTCCTTCTCCTCTACCCCAGCTCCCTCTCCATTATCCCAACTCCCTCTCCTCTACTCCAGCTCCCTCTCCTCTACCCCAGCTCCATCTCCTCTACCCCAGCTCCCTCTCCTCTACCCCAGCTCCCTCTTCTCAACCCCATCTCCCTCTCATCTACCCCAGCTCTCTCTCCTCCCCCCAGCTCCCTCTCCTCTACCCCAGCTCCCTCTCGACTACCCCAGCTCCCTCTCCTTTACCCCAGCTCGCTCTCCTCTACCCCAGCTTCCTCTCCTCTACAACAGCTCCCTCTCCTCTACCCCAGCTCCCTCCCCTAAAACCCAGCTCCCTCTCTTCTACCCCAGCTCCCTCTCCTCTACCCGAGCTCCCTCTTATCTACCCCAGCTCCCTCTCCTCTACCCCATCTCCCTCTCCTCTCCCTCAGCTCCCTCTCCTCCACCCCAGCTTCCTCTCCTCTACCCCAGCTCCCTCTCCTCTACCCCAGCTCCCTCTCCCCTACCCCAGCTCCCTCTCCTATACCCCAGCTCCCTCTCCTCTACCCCAGCTCCCTCTCCTCTACCCCAGCTCCCTCTCCTATAACCCAGCTCCCTCTCCTCTGCCCCAGCTCCCTCTCCTCCACCCCAGCTCCCGCTCCTCTACCCCAGATCCCTCTCCTCTACCCAAGCACCCTCTCCTCTACCCCAGCTCCCTCTCCATTACCACAGCTCCCTCTCCTCTACCCCAGCTCCCTCTCCTCTACCCCATCTCCCTTTCCTCTACCCCAGCTCCCTCTCCTCTACCCCACCTCCCTCTCCTATACCCCAGCTCCCTCTTATCTACCGCAGCTCCCTCTCCTCTACCCCAGCTCCTTCTCCTCTACCCCAGCTCCCTCTCCATTACCCCAGCTCCCTCTCCTCTACTCCAGCTCCCTCTCCTCAACCCCAGCTCCCTCTCCTCTACCCCAGCTCCCTCTCCTCTACCCCAGCTCCCTCTCCTCTCTCCCAGCTCCCTCTCCTCTACCCCAGCTCCCACTCCTCTACCCCAGCTCCCTCTCCTCTAACCCAGCTCCTTCTCCTCTACCCCAGCCTCTCCTCTAACCCAACTCCCTCTCCTCTGCCCCAGCTCCCTCTCCTCCACCCCAGCTCCCGCTCCTCTCCCCCTGCTCCCTCTTCTCTACCCCAGCTCCCTCTCCTCTTCCCCAGCTCCCTCTCCTCTACCCCAGCTCCCTCTCCTCTACCCCAGCTCCCTCTTCTCTAGCCCAGCTCCCTCTCATCTTCCCCAGCTCCCTCTCCTACACCCCAGTTCCCGCTTCTCTTCCCCAGCTCCCTCTCCTCTACCCCAGCTCCCTCTCCTCTACCCCAGCTCCATCTCCTCAACCCCAGCTCCCTCTCTTCTACCCCAGCTCCCTCTCCTCTACCCCAGCTCCCTCTCCTCTACCCCAGCTCCCACTCCTCTACCCCAGCTCCCTCTCCTCCAACCCAGCTCCTTCTCCTCTACCCCAGCCTCTCTTCTAACCCAACTCCCTCTCCTCTGCCCCAGCTCCCTCTCCTCCACCCCAGCTCCCGCTCCTCTCCCCCTGCTCCCTCTTCTCTACCCCAGCTCCCTCTCCTCTTCCCCAGCTCCCTCTCCTCTACCCCAGCTCCCTCTCCTCTACCCCAGCTCCCTCTCCTCTTCCCCAGCTCCCTCTCCTCTACCCCAGCTCCCTCTCCTCTACCCCAGCTCCCTCTTATCTAGCCCAGCTCCCTCTCATCTTCCCCAGCTCCCTCTCCTACACCCCAGTTCCCGCTTCTCTTCCCCAGTTCCCTCTCCTCTACCCCAGCTCCCTCTCCTCTACCCCACCTCCCTCTCCTCTACCCCAGCTCCCTCTCCTCTACCCCAGCTCCCTGTCCTCTACCCCAGCTCATTCTCCTCTACTCCAGCTCCCTCTCCTCTATCCCAGCTCCCTCTCCTCTCCCCCAGCTCCCTCTCCTCTACCCCAGCTCCCTCTCCTCTCCCCCAGCTCCCTTTCCTCTACCCCAGCTCCCTCTCCTCTACCCCAGCTCCCTCTCCTCTAACCCAGCTCCCTCTCATCTGCCCCAGCTCCCTCTCCTACACCCCAGCTCTCGCTCCTCTACCCCAGCTCCCTATCCTCTACCCCAGCTCCCTCTCCTCTACCCCAGCTCCCTCTCCTCTACCCCAGGTTCCTCTCCTCTACCCCAGCTCCCTCTCCTCTACCCCAGCTCCCTCTCCTCTACCCCAGCTCCCTCTCCTACACCCCAGCTCCCTCTCCTCTACCCCAGCTCCCTCTCCTAAAACCCAGCTCTCTCTCCTCTACCCCAGCTCCTTCTCCTGTACCACAGCTCCCTCTCCTCTACCCCAGCTCCCTCTCCTCTACCGCAGCTCCCTCTCCTCTACCCCAGATCCCTCTCCTAAAACCCAGCTCCCTCTCCTCTACCCAAGCTCCTTCTCCTCTACCCCAGCTCCCTCTTCTCAACCCCATCTCCCTCTCATCTACCCTAGCTCTTTCTCCTCCCCCCAGCTCCCTCTCCTCTACCCCAGCTCCCTCTCCACTACCCCAGCTCCCTCTCCTATACCCCAGCTCCCTCTCCTCTACCCCAGCTCCCTCTCCTCTACAACAGCTCCCTCTCCTCTACCCCAGCTCCCTCTCCTAAAACCCAGCTCCCTCTCTTCTACCCCAGCTCCCTCTCCTCTACCCCAGCTCCCTCTTATCTACCCCAGCTCCCTCTCCTAAAACCCAGCTCCCTCTCTTCTACATCAGCTCCCTCTCCTCTACCCCAGCTCCCTCTCCTCTACCCCAGCTCCCTCTCCTCTCCCTCAGCTCCCTCTCCTCTACCCCAGCTCCCTCTCCTCTACCCCAGCTCCCTCTCCTCTACCCCAGCTCCCTCTCCTCTACCCCAGCTCCCTCTCCTCTACCCCACCTCCCTCTCCTCTACCCCAGCTCCTTCTCCTCTACCCCAGCTCCCTCTCCATTACCCCAGCTCCCTCTCCTCTACCCCAGCTCCCTCTCCTCTACCCCAGCTCCCTCTCCTCTACCCCAGCTCCCTCTCTTCTACCCCAGCTCCTTCTCCTCTACCCCAGCTCCCTTTCCTCTACCCCTGCTCTTTCTCCTATACCCCAGGTCCCTCTCCTCTACCCCAGCTCCCTCTCCTCTACCCCAGCTCCCTCCCCTCTACCCCAGCTCCCTCTCTTCTACCCCATCTCCATCTCCTCTACCCCAGCTCCCTCTCCTCTACCCCAGCTCCCTCTCCTCTACCCCAGCTACCTCTCCTACACCCCAGCTCCCTCTCCTCTACCCCAGCTCCCTCTCCTAAAACCCAGCTCTCTCTCCTCTACCCCAACTCCTTCTTCTTTACCACAGCTCCCTCTCCTCTACCCCAGCTCCCTCTCCTCTACCCCAGCTCCCTCTCCTCTACCCCAGCTCCCTCTTTTCTACCCCAGCTCCATGTCCTCTACCCCAGCTCCCTGTCCTCTACCCCAGCTCATTCTCCTCTACCCCAGGCCCCTCTACTCTACCCCAACTCCCTCTCCTCTACCCCATCTCCCTCTCCTCTACCCTAGCTCCCTCTCCTCTACCCCAGCTCCCTCTCCTCTACCCCAGCTCCCTCTCCTAAAACCCAGCTCCCTCTCTTCTACCCCAGCTTCCTCTCCTCTACCCCAGCTCCCTCTTCTCAACCCCATCTCCCTCTCATCTACCCCAGCTCTCTCTCCTCCCCCCAGCTCCCTCTCCTCTACCCCAGCTCCCTCTCCACTACCCCAGCTCCCTCTCCTATACCCCAGCTCCCTCTCCTCTATCCCAACTCCCTCTCCTCTACAACAGCTCCCTCTCCTCTACCCCAGCTCCCTCTCCTAAAACCCAGCTCCCTCTCTTCTACCCCAGCTCCCTCTCCTCTACCCCAGCTCCCTCTTATCTACCCCAGCTCCCTCTCCTAAAACCCAGCTCCCTCTCTTCTACATCAGCTCCCTCTCCTTTACCCCAGCTCCCTCTCCTCTACCCCAGCTCCCTCTCCTCTACCCCAGCTCCCTCTCCTCTCCCTCAGCTCCCTCTCCTCTACCCCAGCTCCCTCTCCTCTACCCCAGCTCCCTCTCCTCTACCCCAGCTCTCTCTCCTCTACCCCAGCTCCCTCTCCTCTACCCCAGTTCCCTCTCTTATACCCTAGCTCTCTCTCCTCTACCCCAGCTCCCTCTCCTCTACCCCAGCTCCCTCTCCTCTCACCTAGCTCCCTCTCCTCTGCCCCAGCTCCCTCTCCTCCACCCCAGCTCCCGCTCCTCTCCCCCAGCTCCCTATCCACTACCCCAGCTCCCTCTCCTCTCCTCAGCTCCCTCTCCTCTTCCCCAGCGCCCTCTCCTCTACCCCAGCTCCCTCTCCTCTAACCCAGCTCCCTCTCATCTGCCCCAGCTCCCTCTCCTACACCCCAGCTCCCGCTTCTCTTCCCCAGCTCCCTCTCCTCTACCCCAGCTCCCTCTCCTCTACCCTAGCTCCATCTCCTCTACCCCAGCTCCCTCTCTTTTACCCCAGCTCCCTCTCCTCTACCCCAGCTCCCTCTCCTCTACCCTAGCTCCCTCTCCTCTACCCCAGCTCCCTCTCCTATACCCCAGCTCCCTCTCCTCTACCCCAGCTCCCTTTCCTATACCCCAGCTCCCTCTTATCTACCCCAGCTCCCTCTCCTCTACCCCAGTTCCTTCTCCTCTACCCCAGCTCCCTCTCCATTATCCCAACTCCCTCTCCTCTACTCCAGCTCCCTCTCCTCTACCCCAGCTCCCTCTCCTCTACCCCAGCTCCCTCTCCTCTACCCCAGCTCCCTCTTCTCAACCCCAGCTCCCTCTCCTCTACCCCAGCTCCCTCTCCTAAAACCCAGCTCTCTCTCCTCTACCTCTGCTCCTTCTCCTTTACCACAGCTCCCTCTCCTCTACCCCAGCTCCCTCTCCTCTACCCCAGCTCCCTCTCCTCTACAACAGCTCCCTCTCCTCTACCCCAGCTCCCTCTCCTAAAACCCAGCTCCTTCTCTTCTACCCCAGCTCCCTCTCCTCTACCCCAGCTCCCTCTTATCTACCCCAGCTCCCTCTTCTCTACCCCATCTCCCTCTCCTCTCCCTCAGATCCCTCTCCTTCACCCCAGCTCCCTCTCCTCTACCCCAGCTCCCTCTCCTCTACCCCAGCTCCCTCTCCACTACCCCAGCTCCCTCTCCTATACCCCAGCTCCCTCTCCTCTACCGCAGCTCCCTCTCCTATAACCCAGCTCCCTCTCCTCTGCCCCAGCTCCCTCTCCTCCACCCAGCTCCCGCTCCTCTACCCCAGATCCCTCTCCTCTACCCCAGCACCCTCTCCTCTACCCCAGCTCCCTCTCCATTACCCCAGCTCCCTCTCCTCTACCCCAGCTCCCTCTCCTCTACCCCAGCTCCCTTTCCTCTACCCCAGCTCCCTCTCCTCTACCCCACTTCCCTCTCCTATACCCCAGCTCCCTCTTATCTACCGCAGCTCTCTTTCCTCTACCCCAGCTCCTTCTCCTCTACCCCAGGTCCCTCTCCATTACCCCAGCTCCTTCTCCTCTACTCCAGCTCCCTCTCCTCAACCCCAGCTCCCTCTCCTCTACCCCAGCTCCCTCTCCTCTACCCCAGCTCCCTCTCCTCTCCCCCAGCTCCCTCTCCTCTACCCCAGCTCCCACTCCTCTACCCCAGCTCCCTCTCCTCTACCCCAGCTCCCTCTCCTCTACCCCAGTTCCCTCTCTTATACCCTAGCTCTCTCTCCTCTACCCCAGCTCCCTCTCCTCTACCCCAGCTCCCTCTCCTCTAACCTAGCTCCCTCTCCTCTGCCCCAGCTCCCTCTCCTCCACCCCAGCTCCCGCTCCTCTCCCCCAGCTCCCTCTCCTCTACCCCAGCTCCCTCTCCTCTCCTCAGCTCCCTCTCATCTTCCCCAGCTCCCTCTCCTCTACCCCAGCTCCCTCTCCTCTAACCCAGCTCCCTCTCATCTGCCCCAGCTCCCTCTCCTACACCCCAGCTCCCGCTTCTCTTCCCCAGCTCCCTCTCCTCTACCCCAGCTCCCTCTCCTCTACCCTAGCTCCCTCTTCTCTACCCTAGCTCCATCTCCTCTACCCCAGCCCCCTCTCTTTTACCCCAGCTCCCTCTCCTCTACCCCAGCTCCCTCTCCTCTACCCCAGCTCCCTCTCCTCTACCCTAGCTCCCTCTCCTCTACCCCAGCTCCCTTTCCTATACCCCAGCTCCCTCTCCTCTACCCCAGCTCCCTTTCCTATACCCCAGCTCCCTCTTATCTACCCCAGCTCCCTCTACCCCAGCTCCTTCTCCTCTACCCCAGCTCCCTCTCCATTATCCCAACTCCCTCTCCTCTACTCCAGCTCCCTCTCCTCTACCCCAGCTCCATCTCCTCTACCCCAGCTCCCTCTCCTCTACCCCAGCTCCCTCTTCTCAACCCCATCTCCCTCTCATCTACCCCAGCTCTCTCTCCTCCCCCCAGCTCCCTCTCCTCTACCCCAGCTCCCTCTCGACTACCCCAGCTCCCTCTCCTTTACCCCAGCTCGCTCTCCTCTACCCCAGCTTCCTCTCCTCTACAACAGCTCCCTCTCCTCTACCCCAGCTCCCTCCCCTAAAACCCAGCTCCCTCTCTTCTACCCCAGCTCCCTCTCCTCTACCCGAGCTCCCTCTTATCTACCCCAGCTCCCTCTCCTCTACCCCATCTCCCTCTCCTCTCCCTCAGCTCCCTCTCCTCCACCCCAGCTTCCTCTCCTCTACCCCAGCTCCCTCTCCTCTACCCCAGCTCCCTCTCCCCTACCCCAGCTCCCTCTCCTATACCCCAGCTCCCTCTCCTCTACCCCAGCTCCCTCTCCTCTACCCCAGCTCCCTCTCCTATAACCCAGCTCCCTCTCCTCTGCCCCAGCTCCCTCTCCTCCACCCCAGCTCCCGCTCCTCTACCCCAGATCCCTCTCCTCTACCCAAGCACCCTCTCCTCTACCCCAGCTCCCTCTCCATTACCACAGCTCCCTCTCCTCTACCCCAGCTCCCTCTCCTCTACCCCATCTCCCTTTCCTCTACCCCAGCTCCCTCTCCTCTACCCCACCTCCCTCTCCTATACCCCAGCTCCCTCTTATCTACCGCAGCTCCCTCTCCTCTACCCCAGCTCCTTCTCCTCTACCCCAGCTCCCTCTCCATTACCCCAGCTCCCTCTCCTCTACTCCAGCTCCCTCTCCTCAACCCCAGCTCCCTCTCCTCTACCCCAGCTCCCTCTCCTCTACCCCAGCTCCCTCTCCTCTCTCCCAGCTCCCTCTCCTCTACCCCAGCTCCCACTCCTCTACCCCAGCTCCCTCTCCTCTAACCCAGCTCCTTCTCCTCTACCCCAGCCTCTCCTCTAACCCAACTCCCTCTCCTCTGCCCCAGCTCCCTCTCCTCCACCCCAGCTCCCGCTCCTCTCCCCCTGCTCCCTCTTCTCTACCCCAGCTCCCTCTCCTCTTCCCCAGCTCCCTCTCCTCTACCCCAGCTCCCTCTCCTCTACCCCAGCTCCCTCTTCTCTAGCCCAGCTCCCTCTCATCTTCCCCAGCTCCCTCTCCTACACCCCAGTTCCCGCTTCTCTTCCCCAGCTCCCTCTCCTCTACCCCAGCTCCCTCTCCTCTACCCCAGCTCCATCTCCTCAACCCCAGCTCCCTCTCCTCTACCCCAGCTCCCTCTCCTCTACCCCAGCTCCCTCTCCTCTACCCCAGCTCCCACTCCTCTACCCCAGCTCCCTCTCCTCCAACCCAGCTCCTTCTCCTCTACCCCAGCCTCTCTTCTAACCCAACTCCCTCTCCTCTGCCCCAGCTCCCTCTCCTCCACCCCAGCTCCCGCTCCTCTCCCCCTGCTCCCTCTTCTCTACCCCAGCTCCCTCTCCTCTTCCCCAGCTCCCTCTCCTCTACCCCAGCTCCCTCTCCTCTACCCCAGCTCCCTCTCCTCTTCCCCAGCTCCCTCTCCTCTACCCCAGCTCCCTCTCCTCTACCCCAGCTCCCTCTTCTCTAGCCCAGCTCCCTCTCATCTTCCCCAGCTCCCTCTCCTACACCCCAGTTCCCGCTTCTCTTCCCCAGTTCCCTCTCCTCTACCCCAGCTCCCTCTCCTCTACCCCACCTCCCTCTCCTCTACCCCAGCTCCCTCTCCTCTACCCCAGCTCCCTGTCCTCTACCCCAGCTCATTCTCCTCTACTCCAGCTCCCTCTCCTCTATCCCAGCTCCCTCTCCTCTCCCCCAGCTCCCTCTCCTCTACCCCAGCTCCCTCTCCTCTCCCCCAGCTCCCTTTCCTCTACCCCAGCTCCCTCTCCTCTACCCCAGCTCCCTCTCCTCTAACCCAGCTCCCTCTCATCTGCCCCAGCTCCCTCTCCTACACCCCAGCTCTCGCTCCTCTACCCCAGCTCCCTATCCTCTACCCCAGCTCCCTCTCCTCTACCCCAGCTCCCTCTCCTCTACCCCAGGTTCCTCTCCTCTACCCCAGCTCCCTCTCCTCTACCCCAGCTCCCTCTCCTCTACCCCAGCTCCCTCTCCTACACCCCAGCTCCCTCTCCTCTACCCCAGCTCCCTCTCCTAAAACCCAGCTCTCTCTCCTCTACCCCAGCTCCTTCTCCTGTACCACAGCTCCCTCTCCTCTACCCCAGCTCCCTCTCCTCTACCGCAGCTCCCTCTCCTCTACCCCAGATCCCTCTCCTAAAACCCAGCTCCCTCTCCTCTACCCAAGCTCCTTCTCCTCTACCCCAGCTCCCTCTTCTCAACCCCATCTCCCTCTCATCTACCCTAGCTCTTTCTCCTCCCCCCAGCTCCCTCTCCTCTACCCCAGCTCCCTCTCCACTACCCCAGCTCCCTCTCCTATACCCCAGCTCCCTCTCCTCTACCCCAGCTCCCTCTCCTCTACAACAGCTCCCTCTCCTCTACCCCAGCTCCCTCTCCTAAAACCCAGCTCCCTCTCTTCTACCCCAGCTCCCTCTCCTCTACCCCAGCTCCCTCTTATCTACCCCAGCTCCCTCTCCTAAAACCCAGCTCCCTCTCTTCTACATCAGCTCCCTCTCCTCTACCCCAGCTCCCTCTCCTCTACCCCAGCTCCCTCTCCTCTCCCTCAGCTCCCTCTCCTCTACCCCAGCTCCCTCTCCTCTACCCCAGCTCCCTCTCCTCTACCCCAGCTCCCTCTCCTCTACCCCAGCTCCCTCTCCTCTACCCCACCTCCCTCTCCTCTACCCCAGCTCCTTCTCCTCTACCCCAGCTCCCTCTCCATTACCCCAGCTCCCTCTCCTCTACCCCAGCTCCCTCTCCTCTACCCCAGCTCCCTCTCCTCTACCCCAGCTCCCTCTCTTCTACCCCAGCTCCTTCTCCTCTACCCCAGCTCCCTTTCCTCTACCCCTGCTCTTTCTCCTATACCCCAGGTCCCTCTCCTCTACCCCAGCTCCCTCTCCTCTACCCCAGCTCCCTCCCCTCTACCCCAGCTCCCTCTCTTCTACCCCATCTCCATCTCCTCTACCCCAGCTCCCTCTCCTCTACCCCAGCTCCCTCTCCTCTACCCCAGCTACCTCTCCTACACCCCAGCTCCCTCTCCTCTACCCCAGCTCCCTCTCCTAAAACCCAGCTCTCTCTCCTCTACCCCAACTCCTTCTTCTTTACCACAGCTCCCTCTCCTCTACCCCAGCTCCCTCTCCTCTACCCCAGCTCCCTCTCCTCTACCCCAGCTCCCTCTTTTCTACCCCAGCTCCATGTCCTCTACCCCAGCTCCCTGTCCTCTACCCCAGCTCATTCTCCTCTACCCCAGGCCCCTCTACTCTACCCCAACTCCCTCTCCTCTACCCCATCTCCCTCTCCTCTACCCTAGCTCCCTCTCCTCTACCCCAGCTCCCTCTCCTCTACCCCAGCTCCCTCTCCTAAAACCCAGCTCCCTCTCTTCTACCCCAGCTTCCTCTCCTCTACCCCAGCTCCCTCTTCTCAACCCCATCTCCCTCTCATCTACCCCAGCTCTCTCTCCTCCCCCCAGCTCCCTCTCCTCTACCCCAGCTCCCTCTCCACTACCCCAGCTCCCTCTCCTATACCCCAGCTCCCTCTCCTCTATCCCAACTCCCTCTCCTCTACAACAGCTCCCTCTCCTCTACCCCAGCTCCCTCTCCTAAAACCCAGCTCCCTCTCTTCTACCCCAGCTCCCTCTCCTCTACCCCAGCTCCCTCTTATCTACCCCAGCTCCCTCTCCTAAAACCCAGCTCCCTCTCTTCTACATCAGCTCCCTCTCCTCTACCCCAGCTCCCTCTCCTCTACCCCAGCTCCCTCTCCTCTACCCCAGCTCCCTCTCCTCTCCCTCAGCTCCCTCTCCTCTACCCCAGCTCCCTCTCCTCTACCCCAGCTCCCTCTCCTCTACCCCAGCTCTCTCTCCTCTACCCCAGCTCCCTCTCCTCTACCCCAGTTCCCTCTCTTATACCCTAGCTCTCTCTCCTCTACCCCAGCTCCCTCTCCTCTACCCCAGCTCCCTCTCCTCTCACCTAGCTCCCTCTCCTCTGCCCCAGCTCCCTCTCCTCCACCCCAGCTCCCGCTCCTCTCCCCCAGCACCCTATCCACTACCCCAGCTCCCTCTCCTCTCCTCAGCTCCCTCTCCTCTTCCCCAGCGCCCTCTCCTCTACCCCAGCTCCCTCTCCTCTAACCCAGCTCCCTCTCATCTGCCCCAGCTCCCTCTCCTACACCCCAGCTCCCGCTTCTCTTCCCCAGCTCCCTCTCCTCTACCCCAGCTACCTCTCCTCTACCCTAGCTCCATCTCCTCTACCCCAGCTCCCTCTCTTTTACCCCAGCTCCCTCTCCTCTACCCCAGCTCCCTCTCCTCTACCCTAGCTCCCTCTCCTCTACTCCAGCTCCCTCTCCTATACCCCAGCTCCCTCTCCTCTACCCCAGCTCCCTTTCCTATACCCCAGCTCCCTCTTATCTACCCCAGCTCCCTCTCCTCTACCCCAGCTCCTTCTCCTCTACCCCAGCTCCCTCTCCTCTACCCCAGCTCCCTCTTCTCAACCCCATCTCCCTCTCATCTACCCCAGCTCTCTCTCCTCCCCCCCCCCAGCTCCCTCTCCTCTACCCCAGGTCCCTCTCGACTACCCCAGCTCCCTCTCCTTTACCCCAGCTCCCTCTCCTCTACCCCAGTTCCTTCTCCTCTACCCCAGCTCCCTCTCCATTATCCCAACTCCCTCTCCTCTACTCCAGCTCCCTCTCCTCTACCCCAGCTCCCTCTCCTCTACCCCAGCTCCCTCTCCTCTACCCCAGCTCCCTCTTCTCAACCCCAGCTCCCTCTCCTCTACCCCAGCTCCCTCTCCTAAAACCCAGCTCTCTCTCCTCTACCTCTGCTCCTTCTCCTTTACCACAGCTCCCTCTCCTCTACCCCAGCTCCCTCTCCTCTACCCCAGCTCCCTCTCCTCTACAACAGCTCCCTCTCCTCTACCCCAGCTCCCTCTCCTAAAACCCAGCTCCTTCTCTTCTACCCCAGCTCCCTCTCCTCTACCCCAGCTCCCTCTTATCTACCCCAGCTCCCTCTTCTCTACCCCATCTCCCTCTCCTCTCCCTCAGATCCCTCTCCTTCACCCCAGCTCCCTCTCCTCTACCCCAGCTCCCTCTCCTCTACCCCAGCTCCCTCTCCACTACCCCAGCTCCCTCTCCTATACCCCAGCTCCCTCTCCTCTACCGCAGCTCCCTCTCCTATAACCCAGCTCCCTCTCCTCTGCCCCAGCTCCCTCTCCTCCACCCAGCTCCCGCTCCTCTACCCCAGATCCCTCTCCTCTACCCCAGCACCCTCTCCTCTACCCCAGCTCCCTCTCCATTACCCCAGCTCCCTCTCCTCTACCCCAGCTCCCTCTCCTCTACCCCAGCTCCCTTTCCTCTACCCCAGCTCCCTCTCCTCTACCCCACTTCCCTCTCCTATACCCCAGCTCCCTCTTATCTACCGCAGCTCTCTTTCCTCTACCCCAGCTCCTTCTCCTCTACCCCAGGTCCCTCTCCATTACCCCAGCTCCTTCTCCTCTACTCCAGCTCCCTCTCCTCAACCCCAGCTCCCTCTCCTCTACCCCAGCTCCCTCTCCTCTACCCCAGCTCCCTCTCCTCTCCCCCAGCTCCCTCTCCTCTACCCCAGCTCCCACTCCTCTACCCCAGCTCCCTCTCCTCTACCCCAGCTCCCTCTCCTCTACCCCAGTTCCCTCTCTTATACCCTAGCTCTCTCTCCTCTACCCCAGCTCCCTCTCCTCTACCCCAGCTCCCTCTCCTCTAACCTAGCTCCCTCTCCTCTGCCCCAGCTCCCTCTCCTCCACCCCAGCTCCCGCTCCTCTCCCCCAGCTCCCTCTCCTCTACCCCAGCTCCCTCTCCTCTCCTCAGCTCCCTCTCATCTTCCCCAGCTCCCTCTCCTCTACCCCAGCTCCCTCTCCTCTAACCCAGCTCCCTCTCATCTGCCCCAGCTCCCTCTCCTACACCCCAGCTCCCGCTTCTCTTCCCCAGCTCCCTCTCCTCTACCCCAGCTCCCTCTCCTCTACCCTAGCTCCCTCTTCTCTACCCTAGCTCCATCTCCTCTACCCCAGCCCCCTCTCTTTTACCCCAGCTCCCTCTCCTCTACCCCAGCTCCCTCTCCTCTACCCCAGCTCCCTCTCCTCTACCCTAGCTCCCTCTCCTCTACCCCAGCTCCCTTTCCTATACCCCAGCTCCCTCTCCTCTACCCCAGCTCCCTTTCCTATACCCCAGCTCCCTCTTATCTACCCCAGCTCCCTCTACCCCAGCTCCTTCTCCTCTACCCCAGCTCCCTCTCCATTATCCCAACTCCCTCTCCTCTACTCCAGCTCCCTCTCCTCTACCCCAGCTCCATCTCCTCTACCCCAGCTCCCTCTCCTCTACCCCAGCTCCCTCTTCTCAACCCCATCTCCCTCTCATCTACCCCAGCTCTCTCTCCTCCCCCCAGCTCCCTCTCCTCTACCCCAGCTCCCTCTCGACTACCCCAGCTCCCTCTCCTTTACCCCAGCTCGCTCTCCTCTACCCCAGCTTCCTCTCCTCTACAACAGCTCCCTCTCCTCTACCCCAGCTCCCTCCCCTAAAACCCAGCTCCCTCTCTTCTACCCCAGCTCCCTCTCCTCTACCCGAGCTCCCTCTTATCTACCCCAGCTCCCTCTCCTCTACCCCATCTCCCTCTCCTCTCCCTCAGCTCCCTCTCCTCCACCCCAGCTTCCTCTCCTCTACCCCAGCTCCCTCTCCTCTACCCCAGCTCCCTCTCCCCTACCCCAGCTCCCTCTCCTATACCCCAGCTCCCTCTCCTCTACCCCAGCTCCCTCTCCTCTACCCCAGCTCCCTCTCCTATAACCCAGCTCCCTCTCCTCTGCCCCAGCTCCCTCTCCTCCACCCCAGCTCCCGCTCCTCTACCCCAGATCCCTCTCCTCTACCCAAGCACCCTCTCCTCTACCCCAGCTCCCTCTCCATTACCACAGCTCCCTCTCCTCTACCCCAGCTCCCTCTCCTCTACCCCATCTCCCTTTCCTCTACCCCAGCTCCCTCTCCTCTACCCCACCTCCCTCTCCTATACCCCAGCTCCCTCTTATCTACCGCAGCTCCCTCTCCTCTACCCCAGCTCCTTCTCCTCTACCCCAGCTCCCTCTCCATTACCCCAGCTCCCTCTCCTCTACTCCAGCTCCCTCTCCTCAACCCCAGCTCCCTCTCCTCTACCCCAGCTCCCTCTCCTCTACCCCAGCTCCCTCTCCTCTCTCCCAGCTCCCTCTCCTCTACCCCAGCTCCCACTCCTCTACCCCAGCTCCCTCTCCTCTAACCCAGCTCCTTCTCCTCTACCCCAGCCTCTCCTCTAACCCAACTCCCTCTCCTCTGCCCCAGCTCCCTCTCCTCCACCCCAGCTCCCGCTCCTCTCCCCCTGCTCCCTCTTCTCTACCCCAGCTCCCTCTCCTCTTCCCCAGCTCCCTCTCCTCTACCCCAGCTCCCTCTCCTCTACCCCAGCTCCCTCTTCTCTAGCCCAGCTCCCTCTCATCTTCCCCAGCTCCCTCTCCTACACCCCAGTTCCCGCTTCTCTTCCCCAGCTCCCTCTCCTCTACCCCAGCTCCCTCTCCTCTACCCCAGCTCCATCTCCTCAACCCCAGCTCCCTCTCCTCTACCCCAGCTCCCTCTCCTCTACCCCAGCTCCCTCTCCTCTACCCCAGCTCCCACTCCTCTACCCCAGCTCCCTCTCCTCCAACCCAGCTCCTTCTCCTCTACCCCAGCCTCTCTTCTAACCCAACTCCCTCTCCTCTGCCCCAGCTCCCTCTCCTCCACCCCAGCTCCCGCTCCTCTCCCCCTGCTCCCTCTTCTCTACCCCAGCTCCCTCTCCTCTTCCCCAGCTCCCTCTCCTCTACCCCAGCTCCCTCTCCTCTACCCCAGCTCCCTCTCCTCTTCCCCAGCTCCCTCTCCTCTACCCCAGCTCCCTCTCCTCTACCCCAGCTCCCTCTTCTCTAGCCCAGCTCCCTCTCATCTTCCCCAGCTCCCTCTCCTACACCCCAGTTCCCGCTTCTCTTCCCCAGTTCCCTCTCCTCTACCCCAGCTCCCTCTCCTCTACCCCACCTCCCTCTCCTCTACCCCAGCTCCCTCTCCTCTACCCCAGCTCCCTGTCCTCTACCCCAGCTCATTCTCCTCTACTCCAGCTCCCTCTCCTCTATCCCAGCTCCCTCTCCTCTCCCCCAGCTCCCTCTCCTCTACCCCAGCTCCCTCTCCTCTCCCCCAGCTCCCTTTCCTCTACCCCAGCTCCCTCTCCTCTACCCCAGCTCCCTCTCCTCTAACCCAGCTCCCTCTCATCTGCCCCAGCTCCCTCTCCTACACCCCAGCTCTCGCTCCTCTACCCCAGCTCCCTATCCTCTACCCCAGCTCCCTCTCCTCTACCCCAGCTCCCTCTCCTCTACCCCAGGTTCCTCTCCTCTACCCCAGCTCCCTCTCCTCTACCCCAGCTCCCTCTCCTCTACCCCAGCTCCCTCTCCTACACCCCAGCTCCCTCTCCTCTACCCCAGCTCCCTCTCCTAAAACCCAGCTCTCTCTCCTCTACCCCAGCTCCTTCTCCTGTACCACAGCTCCCTCTCCTCTACCCCAGCTCCCTCTCCTCTACCGCAGCTCCCTCTCCTCTACCCCAGATCCCTCTCCTAAAACCCAGCTCCCTCTCCTCTACCCAAGCTCCTTCTCCTCTACCCCAGCTCCCTCTTCTCAACCCCATCTCCCTCTCATCTACCCTAGCTCTTTCTCCTCCCCCCAGCTCCCTCTCCTCTACCCCAGCTCCCTCTCCACTACCCCAGCTCCCTCTCCTATACCCCAGCTCCCTCTCCTCTACCCCAGCTCCCTCTCCTCTACAACAGCTCCCTCTCCTCTACCCCAGCTCCCTCTCCTAAAACCCAGCTCCCTCTCTTCTACCCCAGCTCCCTCTCCTCTACCCCAGCTCCCTCTTATCTACCCCAGCTCCCTCTCCTAAAACCCAGCTCCCTCTCTTCTACATCAGCTCCCTCTCCTCTACCCCAGCTCCCTCTCCTCTACCCCAGCTCCCTCTCCTCTCCCTCAGCTCCCTCTCCTCTACCCCAGCTCCCTCTCCTCTACCCCAGCTCCCTCTCCTCTACCCCAGCTCCCTCTCCTCTACCCCAGCTCCCTCTCCTCTACCCCACCTCCCTCTCCTCTACCCCAGCTCCTTCTCCTCTACCCCAGCTCCCTCTCCATTACCCCAGCTCCCTCTCCTCTACCCCAGCTCCCTCTCCTCTACCCCAGCTCCCTCTCCTCTACCCCAGCTCCCTCTCTTCTACCCCAGCTCCTTCTCCTCTACCCCAGCTCCCTTTCCTCTACCCCTGCTCTTTCTCCTATACCCCAGGTCCCTCTCCTCTACCCCAGCTCCCTCTCCTCTACCCCAGCTCCCTCCCCTCTACCCCAGCTCCCTCTCTTCTACCCCATCTCCATCTCCTCTACCCCAGCTCCCTCTCCTCTACCCCAGCTCCCTCTCCTCTACCCCAGCTACCTCTCCTACACCCCAGCTCCCTCTCCTCTACCCCAGCTCCCTCTCCTAAAACCCAGCTCTCTCTCCTCTACCCCAACTCCTTCTTCTTTACCACAGCTCCCTCTCCTCTACCCCAGCTCCCTCTCCTCTACCCCAGCTCCCTCTCCTCTACCCCAGCTCCCTCTTTTCTACCCCAGCTCCATGTCCTCTACCCCAGCTCCCTGTCCTCTACCCCAGCTCATTCTCCTCTACCCCAGGCCCCTCTACTCTACCCCAACTCCCTCTCCTCTACCCCATCTCCCTCTCCTCTACCCTAGCTCCCTCTCCTCTACCCCAGCTCCCTCTCCTCTACCCCAGCTCCCTCTCCTAAAACCCAGCTCCCTCTCTTCTACCCCAGCTTCCTCTCCTCTACCCCAGCTCCCTCTTCTCAACCCCATCTCCCTCTCATCTACCCCAGCTCTCTCTCCTCCCCCCAGCTCCCTCTCCTCTACCCCAGCTCCCTCTCCACTACCCCAGCTCCCTCTCCTATACCCCAGCTCCCTCTCCTCTATCCCAACTCCCTCTCCTCTACAACAGCTCCCTCTCCTCTACCCCAGCTCCCTCTCCTAAAACCCAGCTCCCTCTCTTCTACCCCAGCTCCCTCTCCTCTACCCCAGCTCCCTCTTATCTACCCCAGCTCCCTCTCCTAAAACCCAGCTCCCTCTCTTCTACATCAGCTCCCTCTCCTCTACCCCAGCTCCCTCTCCTCTACCCCAGCTCCCTCTCCTCTACCCCAGCTCCCTCTCCTCTCCCTCAGCTCCCTCTCCTCTACCCCAGCTCCCTCTCCTCTACCCCAGCTCCCTCTCCTCTACCCCAGCTCTCTCTCCTCTACCCCAGCTCCCTCTCCTCTACCCCAGTTCCCTCTCTTATACCCTAGCTCTCTCTCCTCTACCCCAGCTCCCTCTCCTCTACCCCAGCTCCCTCTCCTCTCACCTAGCTCCCTCTCCTCTGCCCCAGCTCCCTCTCCTCCACCCCAGCTCCCGCTCCTCTCCCCCAGCACCCTATCCACTACCCCAGCTCCCTCTCCTCTCCTCAGCTCCCTCTCCTCTTCCCCAGCGCCCTCTCCTCTACCCCAGCTCCCTCTCCTCTAACCCAGCTCCCTCTCATCTGCCCCAGCTCCCTCTCCTACACCCCAGCTCCCGCTTCTCTTCCCCAGCTCCCTCTCCTCTACCCCAGCTACCTCTCCTCTACCCTAGCTCCATCTCCTCTACCCCAGCTCCCTCTCTTTTACCCCAGCTCCCTCTCCTCTACCCCAGCTCCCTCTCCTCTACCCTAGCTCCCTCTCCTCTACTCCAGCTCCCTCTCCTATACCCCAGCTCCCTCTCCTCTACCCCAGCTCCCTTTCCTATACCCCAGCTCCCTCTTATCTACCCCAGCTCCCTCTCCTCTACCCCAGCTCCTTCTCCTCTACCCCAGCTCCCTCTCCTCTACCCCAGCTCCCTCTTCTCAACCCCATCTCCCTCTCATCTACCCCAGCTCTCTCTCCTCCCCCCCCCAGCTCCCTCTCCTCTACCCCAGCTCCCTCTCGACTACCCCAGCTCCCTCTCCTTTACCCCAGCTCCCTCTCCTCTACCCCAGCTCCCTCTCCTCTACAACAGCTCCCTCTCCTCTACCCCAGCTCCCTCTCCTAAAACCCAGCTCCCTCTCTTCTACCCCAGCTCCCTCTCCTCTACCCCAGCTCCCTCTCCTCTACCCTAGCTCCCTCTCCTCTACCCCAGCTCCCTCTCCTATACCCCAGCTCCCTCTCCTCTACCCCAGCTCCCTTTCCTATACCCAGCTCCCTCTTATCTACCCCAGCTCCCTCTCCTCTACCCCAGCTCCTTCTCCTCTACCCCAGCTCCCTCTCCATTATCCCAACTCCCTCTCCTCTACTCCAGCTCCCTCTCCTCTACCCCAGCTCCCTCTCCTCTACCCCAGCTCCCTCTCCTCTACCCCAGCTCCCTCTTCTCAACCCCATCTCCCTCTCATCTAACCCAGCTCTCTCTCCTCCCCCCAGCTCCCTCTCTTCTACCCCAGCTCCCTCTCGACTACCCCAGCTCCCTCTCCTTTACCCCAGCTCCCTCTCCTCTACCCCAGCTCCCTCTCCTCTACAACAGCTCCCTCTCCTCTACCCCAGCTCCCTCTCCTAAAACCCAGCTCCCTCTCTTCTACCCCAGCTCCCTCTCCTCTACCCCAGCTCCCTCTTATCTACCCCAGCTCCCTCTTCTCTACCCCATCTCCCTCTCCTCTCCCTCAGCTCCCTCTCCTCCACCCCAGCTCCCTCTCCTCTACCCCAGCTCCCTCTCCTCTACCCCAGCTCCCTCTCCACTACCCCAGCTCCCTCTCCTATACCCCAGCTCCCTCTCCTCTACCGCAGCTCCCTCTCCTATAACCCAGCTCCCTCTCCTCTGCCCCAGCTCCCTCTCCTCCACCCAGCTCCCGCTCCTCTACCCCAGATCCCTCTCCTCTACCCCAGCACCCTCTCCTCTACCCCAGCTCCCTTTCCATTACCCCAGCTCCCTCTCCTCTACCCCAGCTCCCTCTCCTCTACCTCAGCTCCCTTTCCTCTACCCCAGCTCCCTCTCCTCTACCCCACTTCCCTCTCCTATACCCCAGCTCCCTCTTATCTACCGCAGCTCCCTCTCCTCTACCCCAGCTCCTTCTCCTCTACCCCAGCTCCCTCTCCCTTACCCCAGCTCATTCTCCTCTACTCCAGCTCCCTCTCCTCAACCCCAGCTCCCTCTCCTCTACCCCAGCTCCCTCTCCTCTACCCCAGCTCCCTCTCCTCTCCCCCAGCTCACTCTCCTCTACCCCAGCTCCCACTCCTCTACCCCAGCTCCCTCTCCTCTAACCCAGCTCCTTCTCCTCTACCCCAGCCTCTCCTCTAACCCAACTCCCTCTCCTACACCCCAGCTCCCTCTCCTCTACCCCAGCTCCCTCTCCTAAAACCCAGCTCTCTCTCCTCTACCCCAGCTCCTTCTCCTTTACCAAAGCTCCCTCTCCTCTACCCCAGCTCCCTCTCCTCTACCCCAGCTCCCTCTCCTCTACCCCAGCTCCCTCTTTTCTACCCCAGCTCCCTGTCCTCTACCCCAGCTCCCTGTCCTCTACCCCAGCTCATTCTCCTTTACCCCAGGCCCCTCTACTCTACCCCAACTCCCTCTCCTCTACCCCATCTCCCTCTCCTCTACCCTAGCTCCCTCTCCTCTACCCCAGCTCCCTCTCCTCTACCCCAGCTCCCTTTCCTAAAACCCAGCTCCCTCTCTTCTACCCCAGCTTCCTCTCCTCTACCCCAGCTCACTCTTCTCAACCCCATCTCCCTCTCATCTACCCCAGCTCTCTCTCCTCCCCCCAGCTCCCTCTCCTCTACCCCAGCTCCCTCTCCACTACCCCAGCTCCCTCTCCTATACCCCAGCTCCCTCTCCTCTATCCCAGCTCCCTCTCCTCTACAACAGCTCCCTCTCCTCTACCCCAGCTCCCTCTCCTAAAACCCAGCTCCCTCTCTTCTACCCCAGCTCCCTCTCCTCTACCCCAGCTCCCTCTTATCTACCCAAGCTCCCTCTCCTAAAACCCAGCTCCCTCTCTTCTACATCAGCTCCCTCTCCTCTACCCCAGCTCCCTCTCCTCTACCCCAGCTCCCTCTCCTCTACCCCAGCTCCCTCTCCTCTCCCTCAGCTCCCTCTCCTCTACCCCAGCTCCCTCTCCTCTACCCCAGCTCCCTCTCCTCTACCCCAGCTCCCTCTCCTCTACCCCAGTTCCCTCTCTTATACCCTAGCTCTCTCTCCTCTACCCCAGCTCCCTCTCCTCTACCCCAGCTCCCTCTCCTCTAACCTAGCTCCCTCTCCTCTGCCCCAGCTCCCTCTCCTCCACCCCAGCTCCCGCTCCTCTCCCCCAGCTCCTTCTCCTCTACTCCAGCTCCCTTTCCTCTCCTCAGCTCCCTCTCCTCTTCCCCAGCTCCCTCTCCTCTACCCCAGCTCCCTCTCCTCTAACCCAGCTCCCTCTCATCTGCCCCAGCTCCCTCTCCTACACCCCAGCTCCCGCTTCTCTTCCCCAGCTCCCTCTCCTCTACCCCAGCTCCCTCTCCTCTACCCTAGCTCCATCTCCTCTACCCCAGCTCCCTCTCTTTTACCCCAGCTCCCTCTCCTCTACCCCAGCTCCCTCTCCTCTACCCTAGCTCCCTCTCCTCTACCCCAGCTCCCTCTCCTATACCCCAGCTCCCTCTCCTCTACCCCAGCTCCCTTTCCTATACCCCAGCTCCCTCTTATCTACCCCAGCTCCCTCTCCTCTACCCCAGCTCCTTCTCCTCTACCCCAGCTCCCTCTCCATTATCCCAACTCCCTCTCCTCTACTCCAGCTCCCTCTCCTCTACCCCAGCTCCCTCTCCTCTACCCCAGCTCCCTCTCCTCTACCCCAGCTCCCTCTTCTCAACCCCATCTCCCTCTCATCTACCCCAGCTCTCTCTCCTCCCCCCAGCTCCCTCTCCTCTACCCCAGCTCCCTCTTATCTACCCCAGCTCCCTCTTCTCTACCCCATCTCCCTCTCCTCTCCCTCAGCTCCCTCTCCTCCACCCCAGCTCCCTCTCCTCTACTCCAGCTCCCTCTCCTCTACCCCAGCTCCCTCTCCTCTAACCCAGCTCCCTCTCATCTGCCCCAGCTCCCTCTCCTACACCCCAGCTCCCGCTTCTCTTCCCCAGCTCCCTCTCCTCTACCCCAGCTCCCTCTCCTCTACCCTAGCTCCATCTCCTCTACCCCAGCTCCCTCTCTTTTACCCCAGCTCCCTCTCCTCTACCCCAGCTCCCTCTCCTCTACCCTAGCTCCCTCTCCTCTACCCCAGCTCCCTCTCCTATACCCCAGCTCCCTCTCCTCTACCCCAGCTGCATTTCCTATACCCCAGCTCCCTCTTATCTACCCCAGCTCCCTCTCCTCTACCCCAGCTCCTTCTCCTCTACCCTAGCTCCCTCTCCATTATCCCAACTCCCTCTCCTCTACTCCAGCTCCCTCTCCTCTACCCCAGCTCCCTCTCCTCTACCCCAGCTCCCTCTCCTCTACCCCAGCTCCCTCTTCTCAACCCCATCTCCCTCTCATCTACCCCAGCTCTCTCTCCTCCCCCCAGCTCCCTCTCCTCTACCCCAGCTCCCTCTCGACTACCCCAGCTCCCTCTCCTTTACCCCAGCTCCCTCTCTTCTACCCCAGCTCCCTCTCCTCTACAACAGCTCCCTCTCCTCAACCCCAGCTCCCTCTCCTAAAACCCAGCTCCCTCTCTTCTACCCCAGCTCCCTCTCCTCTACCCCAGCTCCCTCTTATCTACCCCAGCTCCCTCTTCTCTACCCCATCTCCCTCTCCTCTCCCTCAGCTCCCTCTCCTCCACCCCAGCTCCCTCTCCTCTACCCCAGCTCCCTCTCCTCTACCCCAGCTCCCTCTCCACTACCCCAGCTCCCTCTCCTATACCCCAGCTCCCTCTCCTCTACCCCAGCTCCCTCTCCTATAACCCAGCTCCCTCTCCTCTGCCCCAGCTCCCTCTCCTCCACCCAGCTCCCGCTCCTCTACCCCAGATCCCTCTCCTCTACCCCAGCACCCTCTCCTCTACCCCAGCTCCCTCTCCATTACCCCAGCTTCCTCTCCTCTACCCCAGCTCCCTCTCCTCTACCCCAGCTCCCTTTCCTCTACCCCAGCTCCCTCTCCTCTACCCCACTTCCCTCTCCTATACCCCAGCTCCCTCTTATCTACCGCAGCTCCCTCTCCTCTACCCCAGCTCCTTCTCCTCTACCCCAGCTCCCTCTCCATTACCCCAGCTCCTTCTCCTCTACTCCAGCTCCCTCTCCTCAACCCCAGCTCCCTCTCCTCTACCCCAGCTCCCTCTCCTCTACCCCAGCTCCCTCTCCTCTCCCCCAGCTCCCTCTCCTCTACCCCAGCTCCCACTCCTCTACCCCAGCTCCCTCTCCTCTAACCCAGCTCCTTCTCCTCTACCCCAGCCTCTCCTCTAACCCAACTTCCTCTCCTCTGCCCCAGCTCCCTCTCCTCCACCCCAGCTCCCGCTCCTCTCCCCCTGCTCCCTCTTCTCTACCCCAGCTCCCTCTCCACTACCCCAGCTCCCTCTCCTATACCCCAGCTCCCTCTCCTCTACCCCAGCTCCCTCTCCTCTACAACAGCTCCCTCTCCTCTACCCCAGCTCCCTCTCTAAAACCCAGCTCCCTCTCTTCTACCCCAGCTCCCTCTCCTCTACCCCAGCTCCCTCTTATCTACCCCAGCTCCCTCTCCTATACCCCAGCTCCCTCTCCTCTACCTCAGCTCCCTCTCCTCTACCCCAGCTCCCTCTCCTATAGCCCAGCTCCCTCTCCTCTGCCCCAGCTCCCTCTCCTCCACCCCAGCTCCCGCTCCTCTACCCCATATCCCTCTCCTCTACCCCAGCACCCTCTCCTCTACCCCAGCTCCCTCTCCATTACCCCAGCTCCCTATCCTCTACCCCAGCTCCCTCTCCTCTACCCCAGCTCCCTCTCCTATCTCCATTACCCCAGCTCCCTCTCCTCTACCCCAGCTCCCTCTCCTCTACCCCAGCTCCCTCTCCTCTACCCCAGCTCCCTCTCTTCTACCCCAGCTCCTTCTCCTCTACCCCAGCTCCCTTTCCTCTACCCCTGCTCTTTCTCCTATACTCCAGGTCCCTCTCCTCTACCCCAGCTCCCTCTCCTCTACCCCAGCTCCCTCCCCTCTACCCCAGCTCTCTCTCCTCTACCCCATCTCCATCTCCTCTACCCCAGCTCCCTCTCCTCTACCCCAGCTCCCTCTCCTCTACCCCAGCTCCCTCTCCTACACCCCAGCTCCCTCTCCATTACCCCAACTCCCTCTCCTCTACTCCAGCTCCCTCTCCTCTACCCCAGCTCCCTCTCCTATACCCCAGCTCCCTCTCCTCTACCCCAGCTCCCTCTCCTCTACCCCAGCTCCCTCTCCTATAACCCAGCTCCCTCTCCTCTGCCCCAGCTCCCTCTCCTCCACCCCAGCTCCCGCTCCTCTACCCCAGATCCCTCTCCTCTACCCAAGCACCCTCTCCTCTACCCCAGCTCCCTCTCCATTACCACAGCTCCCTCTCCTCTACCCCAGCTCCCTCTCCTCTACCCCATCTCCCTTTCCTCTACCCCAGCTCCCTCTCCTCTACCCCACCTCCCTCTCCTATACCCCAGCTCCCTCTTATCTACCGCAGCTCCCTCTCCTCTACCCCAGCTCCTTCTCCTCTACCCCAGCTCCCTCTCCATTACCCCAGCTCCCTCTCCTCTACTCCAGCTCCCTCTCCTCAACCCCAGCTCCCTCTCCTCTACCCCAGCTCCCTCTCCTCTACCCCAGCTCCCTCTCCTCTCTCCCAGCTCCCTCTCCTCTACCCCAGCTCCCACTCCTCTACCCCAGCTCCCTCTCCTCTAACCCAGCTCCTTCTCCTCTACCCCAGCCTCTCCTCTAACCCAACTCCCTCTCCTCTGCCCCAGCTCCCTCTCCTCCACCCCAGCTCCCGCTCCTCTCCCCCTGCTCCCTCTTCTCTACCCCAGCTCCCTCTCCTCTTCCCCAGCTCCCTCTCCTCTACCCCAGCTCCCTCTCCTCTACCCCAGCTCCCTCTTCTCTAGCCCAGCTCCCTCTCATCTTCCCCAGCTCCCTCTCCTACACCCCAGTTCCCGCTTCTCTTCCCCAGCTCCCTCTCCTCTACCCCAGCTCCCTCTCCTCTACCCCAGCTCCATCTCCTCAACCCCAGCTCCCTCTCCTCTACCCCAGCTCCCTCTCCTCTACCCCAGCTCCCTCTCCTCTACCCCAGCTCCCACTCCTCTACCCCAGCTCCCTCTCCTCCAACCCAGCTCCTTCTCCTCTACCCCAGCCTCTCTTCTAACCCAACTCCCTCTCCTCTGCCCCAGCTCCCTCTCCTCCACCCCAGCTCCCGCTCCTCTCCCCCTGCTCCCTCTTCTCTACCCCAGCTCCCTCTCCTCTTCCCCAGCTCCCTCTCCTCTACCCCAGCTCCCTCTCCTCTACCCCAGCTCCCTCTCCTCTTCCCCAGCTCCCTCTCCTCTACCCCAGCTCCCTCTCCTCTACCCCAGCTCCCTCTTCTCTAGCCCAGCTCCCTCTCATCTTCCCCAGCTCCCTCTCCTACACCCCAGTTCCCGCTTCTCTTCCCCAGTTCCCTCTCCTCTACCCCAGCTCCCTCTCCTCTACCCCACCTCCCTCTCCTCTACCCCAGCTCCCTCTCCTCTACCCCAGCTCCCTGTCCTCTACCCCAGCTCATTCTCCTCTACTCCAGCTCCCTCTCCTCTATCCCAGCTCCCTCTCCTCTCCCCCAGCTCCCTCTCCTCTACCCCAGCTCCCTCTCCTCTCCCCCAGCTCCCTTTCCTCTACCCCAGCTCCCTCTCCTCTACCCCAGCTCCCTCTCCTCTAACCCAGCTCCCTCTCATCTGCCCCAGCTCCCTCTCCTACACCCCAGCTCTCGCTCCTCTACCCCAGCTCCCTATCCTCTACCCCAGCTCCCTCTCCTCTACCCCAGCTCCCTCTCCTCTACCCCAGGTTCCTCTCCTCTACCCCAGCTCCCTCTCCTCTACCCCAGCTCCCTCTCCTCTACCCCAGCTCCCTCTCCTACACCCCAGCTCCCTCTCCTCTACCCCAGCTCCCTCTCCTAAAACCCAGCTCTCTCTCCTCTACCCCAGCTCCTTCTCCTGTACCACAGCTCCCTCTCCTCTACCCCAGCTCCCTCTCCTCTACCGCAGCTCCCTCTCCTCTACCCCAGATCCCTCTCCTAAAACCCAGCTCCCTCTCCTCTACCCAAGCTCCTTCTCCTCTACCCCAGCTCCCTCTTCTCAACCCCATCTCCCTCTCATCTACCCTAGCTCTTTCTCCTCCCCCCAGCTCCCTCTCCTCTACCCCAGCTCCCTCTCCACTACCCCAGCTCCCTCTCCTATACCCCAGCTCCCTCTCCTCTACCCCAGCTCCCTCTCCTCTACAACAGCTCCCTCTCCTCTACCCCAGCTCCCTCTCCTAAAACCCAGCTCCCTCTCTTCTACCCCAGCTCCCTCTCCTCTACCCCAGCTCCCTCTTATCTACCCCAGCTCCCTCTCCTAAAACCCAGCTCCCTCTCTTCTACATCAGCTCCCTCTCCTCTACCCCAGCTCCCTCTCCTCTCCCTCAGCTCCCTCTCCTCTACCCCAGCTCCCTCTCCTCTACCCCAGCTCCCTCTCCTCTACCCCAGCTCCCTCTCCTCTACCCCAGCTCCCTCTCCTCTACCCCACCTCCCTCTCCTCTACCCCAGCTCCTTCTCCTCTACCCCAGCTCCCTCTCCATTACCCCAGCTCCCTCTCCTCTACCCCAGCTCCCTCTCCTCTACCCCAGCTCCCTCTCCTCTACCCCAGCTCCCTCTCTTCTACCCCAGCTCCTTCTCCTCTACCCCAGCTCCCTTTCCTCTACCCCTGCTCTTTCTCCTATACCCCAGGTCCCTCTCCTCTACCCCAGCTCCCTCTCCTCTACCCCAGCTCCCTCCCCTCTACCCCAGCTCCCTCTCTTCTACCCCATCTCCATCTCCTCTACCCCAGCTCCCTCTCCTCTACCCCAGCTCCCTCTCCTCTACCCCAGCTACCTCTCCTACACCCCAGCTCCCTCTCCTCTACCCCAGCTCCCTCTCCTAAAACCCAGCTCTCTCTCCTCTACCCCAACTCCTTCTTCTTTACCACAGCTCCCTCTCCTCTACCCCAGCTCCCTCTCCTCTACCCCAGCTCCCTCTCCTCTACCCCAGCTCCCTCTTTTCTACCCCAGCTCCATGTCCTCTACCCCAGCTCCCTGTCCTCTACCCCAGCTCATTCTCCTCTACCCCAGGCCCCTCTACTCTACCCCAACTCCCTCTCCTCTACCCCATCTCCCTCTCCTCTACCCTAGCTCCCTCTCCTCTACCCCAGCTCCCTCTCCTCTACCCCAGCTCCCTCTCCTAAAACCCAGCTCCCTCTCTTCTACCCCAGCTTCCTCTCCTCTACCCCAGCTCCCTCTTCTCAACCCCATCTCCCTCTCATCTACCCCAGCTCTCTCTCCTCCCCCCAGCTCCCTCTCCTCTACCCCAGCTCCCTCTCCACTACCCCAGCTCCCTCTCCTATACCCCAGCTCCCTCTCCTCTATCCCAACTCCCTCTCCTCTACAACAGCTCCCTCTCCTCTACCCCAGCTCCCTCTCCTAAAACCCAGCTCCCTCTCTTCTACCCCAGCTCCCTCTCCTCTACCCCAGCTCCCTCTTATCTACCCCAGCTCCCTCTCCTAAAACCCAGCTCCCTCTCTTCTACATCAGCTCCCTCTCCTCTACCCCAGCTCCCTCTCCTCTACCCCAGCTCCCTCTCCTCTACCCCAGCTCCCTCTCCTCTCCCTCAGCTCCCTCTCCTCTACCCCAGCTCCCTCTCCTCTACCCCAGCTCCCTCTCCTCTACCCCAGCTCTCTCTCCTCTACCCCAGCTCCCTCTCCTATACCCCAGTTCCCTCTCTTATACCCTAGCTCTCTCTCCTCTACCCCAGCTCCCTCTCCTCTACCCCAGCTCCCTCTCCTCTCACCTAGCTCCCTCTCCTCTGCCCCAGCTCCCTCTCCTCCACCCCAGCTCCCGCTCCTCTCCCCCAGCTCCCTATCCACTACCCCAGCTCCCTCTCCTCTCCTCAGCTCCCTCTCCTCTTCCCCAGCGCCCTCTCCTCTACCCCAGCTCCCTCTCCTCTAACCCAGCTCCCTCTCATCTGCCCCAGCTCCCTCTCCTACACCCCAGCTCCCGCTTCTCTTCCCCAGCTCCCTCTCCTCTACCCCAGCTACCTCTCCTCTACCCTAGCTCCATCTCCTCTACCCCAGCTCCCTCTCTTTTACCCCAGCTCCCTCTCCTCTTCCCCAGCTCCCTCTCCTCTACCCTAGCTCCCTCTCCTCTACTCCAGCTCCCTCTCCTATACCCCAGCTCCCTCTCCTCTACCCCAGCTCCCTTTCCTATACCCCAGCTCCCTCTTATCTACCCCAGCTCCCTCTCCTCTACCCCAGCTCCTTCTCCTCTATCCCAGCTCCCTCTCCTCTACCCCAGCTCCCTCTTCTCAACCCCATCTCCCTCTCATCTACCCCAGCTCTCTCTCCTCCCCCCCCCAGCTCCCTCTCCTCTACCCCAGCTCCCTCTCGACTACCCCAGCTCCCTCTCCTTTACCCCAGCTCCCTCTCCTCTACCCCAGCTCCCTCTCCTCTACAACAGCTCCCTCTCCTCTACCCCAGCTCCCTCTCCTAAAACCCAGCTCCCTCTCTTCTACCCCAGCTCCCTCTCCTCTACCCCAGCTCCCTCTCCTCTACCCTAGCTCCCTCTCCTCTACCCCAGCTCCCTCTCCTATACCCCAGCTCCCTCTCCTCTACCCCAGCTCCCTTTCCTATACCCAGCTCCCTCTTATCTACCCCAGCTCCCTCTCCTCTACCCCAGCTCCTTCTCCTCTACCCCAGCTCCCTCTCCATTATCCCAACTCCCTCTCCTCTACTCCAGCTCCCTCTCCTCTACCCCAGCTCCCTCTCCTCTACCCCAGCTCCCTCTCCTCTACCCCAGCTCCCTCTTCTCAACCCCATCTCCCTCTCATCTAACCCAGCTCTCTCTCCTCCCCCCAGCTCCCTCTCTTCTACCCCAGCTCCCTCTCGACTACCCCAGCTCCCTCTCCTTTACCCCAGCTCCCTCTCCTCTACCCCAGCTCCCTCTCCTCTACAACAGCTCCCTCTCCTCTACCCCAGCTCCCTCTCCTAAAACCCAGCTCCCTCTCTTCTACCCCAGCTCCCTCTCCTCTACCCCAGCTCCCTCTTATCTACCCCAGCTCCCTCTTCTCTACCCCATCTCCCTCTCCTCTCCCTCAGCTCCCTCTCCTCCACCCCAGCTCCCTCTCCTCTACCCCAGCTCCCTCTCCTCTACCCCAGCTCCCTCTCCACTACCCCAGCTCCCTCTCCTATACCCCAGCTCCCTCTCCTCTACCGCAGCTCCCTCTCCTATAACCCAGCTCCCTCTCCTCTGCCCCAGCTCCCTCTCCTCCACCCAGCTCCCGCTCCTCTACCCCAGATCCCTCTCCTCTACCCCAGCACCCTCTCCTCTACCCCAGCTCCCTCTCCATTACCCCAGCTCCCTCTCCTCTACCCCAGCTCCCTCTCCTCTACCTCAGCTCCCTTTCCTCTACCCCAGCTCCCTCTCCTCTACCCCACTTCCCTCTCCTATACCCCAGCTCCCTCTTATCTACCGCAGCTCCCTCTCCTCTACCCCAGCTCCTTCTCCTCTACCCCAGCTCCCTCTCCCTTACCCCAGCTCATTCTCCTCTACTCCAGCTCCCTCTCCTCAACCCCAGCTCCCTCTCCTCTACCCCAGCTCCCTCTCCTCTACCCCAGCTCCCTCTCCTCTCCCCCAGCTCACTCTCCTCTACCCCAGCTCCCACTCCTCTACCCCAGCTCCCTCTCCTCTAACCCAGCTCCTTCTCCTCTACCCCAGCCTCTCCTCTAACCCAACTCCCTCTCCTACACCCCAGCTCCCTCTCCTCTACCCCAGCTCCCTCTCCTAAAACCCAGCTCTCTCTCCTCTACCCCAGCTCCTTCTCCTTTACCAAAGCTCCCTCTCCTCTACCCCAGCTCCCTCTCCTCTACCCCAGCTCCCTCTCCTCTACCCCAGCTCCCTCTTTTCTACCCCAGCTCCCTGTCCTCTACCCCAGCTCCCTGTCCTCTACCCCAGCTCATTCTCCTTTACCCCAGGCCCCTCTACTCTACCCCAACTCCCTCTCCTCTACCCCATCTCCCTCTCCTCTACCCTAGCTCCCTCTCCTCTACCCCAGCTCCCTCTCCTCTACCCCAGCTCCCTTTCCTAAAACCCAGCTCCCTCTCTTCTACCCCAGCTTCCTCTCCTCTACCCCAGCTCACTCTTCTCAACCCCATCTCCCTCTCATCTACCCCAGCTCTCTCTCCTCCCCCCAGCTCCCTCTCCTCTACCCCAGCTCCCTCTCCACTACCCCAGCTCCCTCTCCTATACCCCAGCTCCCTCTCCTCTATCCCAGCTCCCTCTCCTCTACAACAGCTCCCTCTCCTCTACCCCAGCTCCCTCTCCTAAAACCCAGCTCCCTCTCTTCTACCCCAGCTCCCTCTCCTCTACCCCAGCTCCCTCTTATCTACCCAAGCTCCCTCTCCTAAAACCCAGCTCCCTCTCTTCTACATCAGCTCCCTCTCCTCTACCCCAGCTCCCTCTCCTCTACCCCAGCTCCCTCTCCTCTACCCCAGCTCCCTCTCCTCTCCCTCAGCTCCCTCTCCTCTACCCCAGCTCCCTCTCCTCTACCCCAGCTCCCTCTCCTCTACCCCAGCTCCCTCTCCTCTACCCCAGTTCCCTCTCTTATACCCTAGCTCTCTCTCCTCTACCCCAGCTCCCTCTCCTCTACCCCAGCTCCCTCTCCTCTAACCTAGCTCCCTCTCCTCTGCCCCAGCTCCCTCTCCTCCACCCCAGCTCCCGCTCCTCTCCCCCAGCTCCTTCTCCTCTACTCCAGCTCCCTTTCCTCTCCTCAGCTCCCTCTCCTCTTCCCCAGCTCCCTCTCCTCTACCCCAGCTCCCTCTCCTCTAACCCAGCTCCCTCTCATCTGCCCCAGCTCCCTCTCCTACACCCCAGCTCCCGCTTCTCTTCCCCAGCTCCCTCTCCTCTACCCCAGCTCCCTCTCCTCTACCCTAGCTCCATCTCCTCTACCCCAGCTCCCTCTCTTTTACCCCAGCTCCCTCTCCTCTACCCCAGCTCCCTCTCCTCTACCCTAGCTCCCTCTCCTCTACCCCAGCTCCCTCTCCTATACCCCAGCTCCCTCTCCTCTACCCCAGCTCCCTTTCCTATACCCCAGCTCCCTCTTATCTACCCCAGCTCCCTCTCCTCTACCCCAGCTCCTTCTCCTCTACCCCAGCTCCCTCTCCATTATCCCAACTCCCTCTCCTCTACTCCAGCTCCCTCTCCTCTACCCCAGCTCCCTCTCCTCTACCCCAGCTCCCTCTCCTCTACCCCAGCTCCCTCTTCTCAACCCCATCTCCCTCTCATCTACCCCAGCTCTCTCTCCTCCCCCCAGCTCCCTCTCCTCTACCCCAGCTCCCTCTTATCTACCCCAGCTCCCTCTTCTCTACCCCATCTCCCTCTCCTCTCCCTCAGCTCCCTCTCCTCCACCCCAGCTCCCTCTCCTCTACTCCAGCTCCCTCTCCTCTACCCCAGCTCCCTCTCCTCTAACCCAGCTCCCTCTCATCTGCCCCAGCTCCCTCTCCTACACCCCAGCTCCCGCTTCTCTTCCCCAGCTCCCTCTCCTCTACCCCAGCTCCCTCTCCTCTACCCTAGCTCCATCTCCTCTACCCCAGCTCCCTCTCTTTTACCCCAGCTCCCTCTCCTCTACCCCAGCTCCCTCTCCTCTATCCTAGCTCCCTCTCCTCTACCCCAGCTCCCTCTCCTATACCCCAGCTCCCTCTCCTCTACCCCAGCTGCATTTCCTATACCCCAACTCCCTCTTATCTACCCCAGCTCCCTCTCCTCTACCCCAGCTCCTTCTCCTCTACCCTAGCTCCCTCTCCATTATCCCAACTCCCTCTCCTCTACTCCAGCTCCCTCTCCTCTACCCCAGCTCCCTCTCCTCTACCCCAGCTCCCTCTCCTCTACCCCAGCTCCCTCTTCTCAACCCCATCTCCCTCTCATCTACCCCAGCTCTCTCTCCTCCCCCCAGCTCCCTCTCCTCTACCCCAGCTCCCTCTCGACTACCCCAGCTCCCTCTCCTTTACCCCAGCTCCCTCTCTTCTACCCCAGCTCCCTCTCCTCTACAACAGCTCCCTCTCCTCAACCCCAGCTCCCTCTCCTAAAACCCAGCTCCCTCTCTTCTACCCCAGCTCCCTCCCTCTACCCCAGCTCCCTCTTATCTACCCCAGCTCCCTCTTCTCTACCCCATCTCCCTCTCCTCTCCCTCAGCTCCCTCTCCTCCACCCCAGCTCCCTCTCCTCTACCCCAGCTCCCTCTCCTCTACCCCAGCTCCCTCTCCACTACCCCAGCTCCCTCTCCTATACCCCAGCTCCCTCTCCTCTACCCCAGCTCCCTCTCCTATAACCCAGCTCCCTCTCCTCTGCCCCAGCTCCCTCTCCTCCACCCAGCTCCCGCTCCTCTACCCCAGATCCCTCTCCTCTACCCCAGCACCCTCTCCTCTACCCCAGCTCCCTCTCCATTACCCCAGCTTCCTCTCCTCTACCCCAGCTCCCTCTCCTCTACCCCAGCTCCCTTTCCTCTACCCCAGCTCCCTCTCCTCTACCCCACTTCCCTCTCCTATACCCCAGCTCCCTCTTATCTACCGCAGCTCCCTCTCCTCTACCCCAGCTCCTTCTCCTCTACCCCAGCTCCCTCTCCATTACCCCAGCTCCTTCTCCTCTACTCCAGCTCCCTCTCCTCAACCCCAGCTCCCTCTCCTCTACCCCAGCTCCCTCTCCTCTACCCCAGCTCCCTCTCCTCTCCCCCAGCTCCCTCTCCTCTACCCCAGCTCCCACTCCTCTACCCCAGCTCCCTCTCCTCTAACCCAGCTCCTTCTCCTCTACCCCAGCCTCTCCTCTAACCCAACTTCCTCTCCTCTGCCCCAGCTCCCTCTCCTCCACCCCAGCTCCCGCTCCTCTCCCCCTGCTCCCTCTTCTCTACCCCAGCTCCCTCTCCACTACCCCAGCTCCCTCTCCTATACCCCAGCTCCCTCTCCTCTACCCCAGCTCCCTCTCCTCTACAACAGCTCCCTCTCCTCTACCCCAGCTCCCTCTCTAAAACCCAGCTCCCTCTCTTCTACCCCAGCTCCCTCTCCTCTACCCCAGCTCCCTCTTATCTACCCCAGCTCCCTCTCCTATACCCCAGCTCCCTCTCCTCTACCTCAGCTCCCTCTCCTCTACCCCAGCTCCCTCTCCTATAGCCCAGCTCCCTCTCCTCTGCCCCAGCTCCCTCTCCTCCACCCCAGCTCCCGCTCCTCTACCCCATATCCCTCTCCTCTACCCCAGCACCCTCTCCTCTACCCCAGCTCCCTCTCCATTACCCCAGCTCCCTATCCTCTACCCCAGCTCCCTCTCCTCTACCCCAGCTCCCTCTCCTATCTCCATTACCCCAGCTCCCTCTCCTCTACCCCAGCTCCCTCTCCTCTACCCCAGCTCCCTCTCCTCTACCCCAGCTCCCTCTCTTCTACCCCAGCTCCTTCTCCTCTACCCCAGCTCCCTTTCCTCTACCCCTGCTCTTTCTCCTATACTCCAGGTCCCTCTCCTCTACCCCAGCTCCCTCTCCTCTACCCCAGCTCCCTCCCCTCTACCCCAGCTCCCTCTCCTCTACCCCATCTCCATCTCCTCTACCCCAGCTCCCTCTCCTCTACCCCAGCTCCCTCTCCTCTACCCCAGCTCCCTCTCCTACACCCCAGCTCCCTCTCCTCTACCCCAGCTCCCTCTCCTAAAACCCAGCTCTCTCTCCTCTACCTCTGCTCCTTCTCCTTTACCACAGCTCCCTCTCCTCTACCCCAGCTCCCTCTCCTCTACCCCAGCTCCCTCTCCTCTACCCCAGCTCCCTCTTTTCTACCCCAGCTCCCTGTCCTCTACCCCAGCTCCCTGTCCTCTACCTCAGCTCATTCTCCTCTACCCCAGGCCCCTCTACTCTACCCCAACTCCCTCTCCTCTACCCCATCTCCCTCTCCTCTACCCTAGCTCCCTCCCCTCTATCCCAGCTCCCTCTCCTCTACCCCAGCTCCCTCTCCTAAAACCCAGCTCCCTCTCTTCTACCCCAGCTTCCTCTCCTCTACCCCAGCTCCCTCTTCTCAACCCCATCTCCCTCTCATCTACCCCAGCTCTCTCTCCTCCTCCCAGCTCCCTCTCCTCTACCCCAGCTTCCTCTCCACTACCCCAGCTCCCTCTCCTATACCCCAGCTCCCTCTCCTCTACCCCAGCTCCCTCCCCTCTACAACAGCTCCCTCTCCTCTACAACAGCTCCCTCTCCTCTACCCCAGCTCCCTCTCCTAAAACCCAGCTCCCTCTCTTCTACCCTAGCTCCCTCTCCTCTACCCCAGCTCCCTCTTATCTACCCCAGCTCCCTCTCCTAAAACCCAGCTCCCTCTCTTTTACATCAGCTCCCTCTCCTCTACCCCAGCTCCCTCTCCTCTACCCCAGCTCCCTCTCCTCTACCCCAGCTCCCTCTCCTCTCCCTCAGCTCCCTCTCCTCTACCCCAGCTCCCTCTCCTCTACCCCAGCTCCCTCTCCTCTACCCCAGCTCCCTCTCCTCTACCCCAGCTCCCTCTCCTCTACCCCAGTTCCCTCTCTTATACCCTAGCTCTCTCTCCTCTACCCCAGCTCCCTCTCCTCTACCCCAGCTCCCTCTCCTCTAACCTAGCTCCCTCTCCTCTGCCCCAGCTCCCTCTCCTCCACCCCAGCTCCCGCTCCTCTCCCCCAGCTCCCTCTCCTCTACCCCAGCTCCCTCTCCTCTCCTCAGCTCCCTCTCCTCTTCCCCAGCTCCCTCTCCTCTACCCCAGCTCCCTCTCCTCTAACCCAGCTCCCTCTCATCTGCCCCAGCTCCCTCTCCTACACCCCAGCTCCCGCTTCTCTTCCCCAGCTCCCTCTCCTCTACCCCAGCTCCCTCTCCTCTACCCTAGCTCCATCTCCTCTACCCCAGCTCCCTCTCTTTTACCCCAGCTCCCTCTCCTCTACCCCAGCTCCCTCTCCTCTACCCTAGCTCCCTCTCCTCTACCCCAGCTCCCTCTCCTATACCCCAGCTCCCTCTCCTCTACCCCAGCTCCCTTTCCTATACCCCAGCTCCCTCTTATCTACCCCAGCTCCCTCTCCTCTACCCCAGCTCCTTCTCCTCTACCCCAGCTCCCTCTCCATTATCCCAACTCCCTCTCCTCTACTCCAGCTCCCTCTCCTCTACCCCAGCTCCCTCTCCTCTACCCCAGCTCCCTCTCCTCTACCCCAGCTCCCTCTTCTCAACCCCAGCTCCCTCTCCTCTACCCCAGCTCCCTCTCCTAAAACCCAGCTCTCTCTCCTCTACCTCTGCTCCTTCTCCTTTACCACAGCTCCCTCTCCTCTACCCCAGCTCCCTCTCCTCTACCCCAGCTCCATCTCCTCTACAACAGCTCCCTCTCCTCTACCCCAGCTCCCTCTCCTAAAACCCAGCTCCCTCTCTTCTACCCCAGCTCCCTCTCCTCTACCCCAGCTCCCTCTTATCTACCCCAGCTCCCTCTTATCTACCCCATCTCCCTCTCCTCTCCCTCAGCTCCCTCTCCTCCACCCCAGCTCCCTCTCCTCTACCCCAGCTCCCTCTCCTCTACCCCAGCTCCCTCTCCACTACCCCAGCTCCCTCTCCTATACCCCAGCTCCCTCTCCTCTACCGCAGCTCCCTCTCCTATAACCCAGCTCCCTCTCCTCTGCCCCAGCTCCCTCTCCTCCACCCAGCTCCCGCTCCTCTACCCCAGATCCCTCTCCTCTACCCCAGCACCCTCTCCTCTACCCCAGCTCCCTCTCCATTACCCCAGCTCCCTCTCCTCTACCCCAGCTCCCTCTCCTCTACCCCAGCTCCCTTTCCTCTACCCCAGCTCCCTCTCCTCTACCCCACTTCCCTCTCCTATACCCCAGCTCCCTCTTATCTACCGCAGCTGCCTCTCCTCTACCCCAGCTCCTTCTCCTCTACCCCAGCTCCCTCTCCATTACCCCAGCTCCTTCTCCTCTACTCCAGCTCCCTCTCCTCAACCCCAGCTCCCTCTCCTCTACCCCAGCTCCCTCTCCTCTACCCCAGCTCCCTCTCCTCTCCCCCAGCTCCCTCTCCTCTACCCCAGCTCCCACTCCTCTACCCCAGCTCCCTCTCCTCTAACCCAGCTCCTTCTCCTCTACCCCAGCCTCTCCTCTAACCCAACTCCCTCTCCTACACCCCAGCTCCCTCTCCTCTACCCCAGCTCCCTCTCCTAAAACCCAGCTCTCTCTCCTCTACCCCAGCTCCTTCTCCTTTACCACAGCTCCCTCTCCTCTACCCCAGCTCCCTCTCCTCTACCCCAGCTCCCTCTCCTCTACCCCAGCTCCCTCTTTTCTACCCCAGCTCCCTGTCCTCTACCCCAGCTCCCTGTCCTCTACCCCAGCTCATTCTCCTTTACCCCAGGCCCCTCTACTCTACCCCAACTCCCTCTCCTCTACCCCATCTCCCTCTCCTCTACCCTAGCTCCCTCTCCTCTACCCCAGCTCCCTCTCCTCTACCCCAGCTCCCTCTCCTAAAACCCAGCTCCCTCTCTTCTACCCCAGCTTCCTCTCCTCTACCCCAGCTCCCTCTTCTCAACCCCATCTCCCTCTCATCTACCCCAGCTCTCTCTCCTCCCCCCAGCTCCCTCTCCTCTACCCCAGCTCCCTCTCCACTACCCCAGCTCCCTCTCCTATACCCCAGCTCCCTCTCCTCTATCCCAGCTCCCTCTCCTCTACAACAGCTCCCTCTCCTCTACCCCAGCTCCCTCTCCTAAAACCCAGCTCCCTCTCTTCTACCCCAGCTCCCTCTCCTCTACCCCAGCTCCCTCTTATCTACCCAAGCTCCCTCTCCTAAAACCCAGCTCCCTCTCTTCTACATCAGCTCCCTCTCCTCTACCCCAGCTCCCTCTCCTCTACCCCAGCTCCCTCTCCTCTACCCCAGCTCCCTCTCCTCTCCCTCAGCTCCCTCTCCTCTACCCCAGCTCCCTCTCCTCTACCCCAGCTCCCTCTCCTCTACCCCAGCTCCCTCTCCTCTACCCCAGCTCCCTCTCCTCTACCCCAGTTCCCTCTCTTATACCCTAGCTCTCTCTCCTCTACCCCAGCTCCCTCTCCTCTACCCCAGCTCCCTCTCCTCTAACCTAGCTCCCTCTCCTCTGCCCCAGCTCCCTCTCCTCCACCCCAGCTCCCGCTCCTCTCCCCCAGCTCCCTCTCCTCTACCCCAGCTCCCTCTCCTCTCCTCAGCTCCCTCTCCTCTTCCCTAGCTCCCTCTCCTCTACCCCAGCTCCCTCTCCTCTAACCCAGCTCCCTCTCATCTGCCCCAGCTCCCTCTCCTACACCCCAGCTCCCGCTTCTCTTCCCCAGCTCCTTCTCCTCTACCCCAGATCCCTCTCCTCTACCCTAGCTCCATCTCCTCTACCCCAGCTCCCTCTCTTTTACCCCAGCTCCCTCTCCTCTACCCCAGCTCCCTCTCCTCTACCCTAGCTCCCTCTCCTCTACCCCAGCTCCCTCTCCTATACCCCAGCTCCCTCTCCTCTACCCCAGCTCCCTTTCCTATACCCCAGCTCCCTCTTATCTACCCCAGCTCCCTCTCCTCTACCCCAGGTCCTTCTCCTCTACCCCAGCTCCCTCTCCATTATCCCAACTCCCTCTCCTCTTCTCCAGCTCCCTCTCCTCTACCCCAGCTCCCTCTCCTCTACCCCAGCTCCCTCTCCTCTACCCCAGCTCCCTCTTCTCAACCCCATCTCCCTCTCATCTACCCCAGCTCTCTCTCCTCCCCCCCCCCCCCCCAGCTCCCTCTCCTCTACCCCAGCTCCCTCTCGACTACCCCAGCTCCCTCTCCTTTACCCCAGCTCCCTCTCCTCTACCCCAGCTCCCTCTCCTCTACAACAGCTCCCTCTCCTCTACCCCAGCTCCCTCTCCTAAAACCCAGCTCCCTCTCTTCTACCCCAGCTCCCTCTCCTCTACCCCAGCTCCCTCTTATCTACCCCAGCTCCCTCTTCTCTACCCCATCTCCCTCTCCTCTCCCTCAGCTCCCTCTCCTCCACCCCAGCTCCCTCTCCTCTACTCCAGCTCCCTCTCCTCTACCCCAGCTCCCTCTCCTCTAACCCAGCTCCCTCTCATCTGCCCCAGCTCCCTCTCCTACACCCAGCTCCCGCTTCTCTTCCCCAGCTCCCTCTCCTCTACCCCAGCTCCCTCTCCTCTACCCTAGCTCCATCTCCTCTACCCCAGCTCCCTCTCTTTTACCCCAGCTCCCTCTCCTCTACCCCAGCTCCCTCTCCTCTACCCTAGCTCCCTCTCCTCTACCCCAGCTCCCTCTCCTATACCCCAGCTCCCTCTCCTCTACCCCAGCTCCCTTTCCTATACCCCAGCTCCCTCTTATCTACCCCAGCTCCCTCTCCTCTACCCCAGCTCCTTCTCCTCTACCCCAGCTCCCTCTCCATTATCCCAACTCCCTCTCCTCTACTCCAGCTCCCTCTCCTCTACCCCAGCTCCCTCTCCTCTACCCCAGCTCCCTCTCCTCTACCCCAGCTCCCTCTTCTCAACCCCATCTCCCTCTCATCTACCCCAGCTCTCTCTCCTCCCCCCAGCTCCCTCTCCTCTACCCCAGCTCCCTCTCGACTACCCCAGCTCCCTCTCCTTTACCCCAGCTCCCTCTCCTCTACCCCAGCTCCCTCTCCTCTACAACAGCTCCCACTCCTCTACCCCAGCTCCCTCTCCTAAAACCCAGCTCCCTCTCTTCTACCCCAGCTCCCTCTCCTCTACCCCAGCTCCCTCTTATCTACCTCAGCTCCCTCTTCTCTACCCCATCTCCCTCTCCTCTCCCTCAGCTCCCTCTCCTCCACCCCAGCTCCCTCTCCTCTACCCCAGCTCCCTCTCCTCTACCCCAGCTCCCTCTCCACTACCCCAGCTCCCTCTCCTATACCCCAGCTCCCTCTCCTCTACCCCAGCTCCCTCTCCTATAACCCAGCTCCCTCTCATCTACCCCAGCTCCCTCTCCTCCACCCAGCTCCCGCTCCTCTACCCCAGATCCCTCTCCTCTACCCCAGCACCCTCTCCTCTACCCCAGCTCCCTCTCCATTACCCCAGCTCCCTCTCCTCTCCCTCAGCTCCCTCTCCTCTACCCCAGCTCCCTCTCCTCTACCCCAGCTCCCTCTCCTCTACCCCAGCTCCCTCTCCTCTACCCCAGTTCCCTCTCTTATACCCTAGCTCTCTCTCCTCTACCCCAGCTCCCTCTCCTCTACCCCAGCTCCCTCTCCTCTAAACCTAGCTCCCTCTCCTCTGCCCCAGCTCCCTCTCCTCCACCCCAGCTCCCGCTCCTCTCCCCCAGCTCCTTCTCCTCTACTCCAGCTCCCTCTCCTCTCCTCAGCTCCCTCTCCTCTTCCCCAGCTCCCTCTCCTCTACCCCAGCTCCCTCTCCTCTAACCCAGCTCCCTCTCATCTGCCCCAGCTCCCTCTCCTACACCCCAGCTCCCGCTTCTCTTCCCCAGCTCCCTCTCCTCTACCCCAGCTCCCTCTCCTCTACCCTAGCTCCATCTCCTCTACCCAAGCTCCCTCTCTTTTACCCCAGCTCCCTCTCCTCTACCCCAGCTCCCTCTCCTCTACCCTAGCTCCCTCTCCTCTACCCCAGCTCCCTCTCCTATACCCCAGCTCCCTCTCCTCTACCCCAGCTCCCTTTCCTATACCCCAGCTCCCTCTTATCTACCCCAGCTCCCTCTCCTCTACCCCAGCTCCTTCTCCTCTACCCCAGCTCCCTCTCCATTATCCCAACTCCCTCTCCTCTACTCCAGCTCCCTCTCCTCTACCCCAGCTCCCTCTCCTCTACCCCAGCTCCCTCTCCTCTACCCCAGCTCCCTCTTCTCAACCCCATCTCCCTCTCATCTACCCCAGCTCTCTCTCCTCCCCCCCCCCAGCTCCCTCTCCTCTACCCCAGCTCCCTCTCGACTACCCCAGCTCCCTCTCCTTTACCCCAGCTCCCTCTCCTCTACCACAGCTCCCTCTCCTCTACAACAGCTCCCTCTCCTCTACCCCAGCTCCCTCTCCTAAAACCCAGCTCCCTCTCTTCTACCCCAGCTCCCTCTCCTCTACCCCAGCTCCCTCTTATCTACCCCAGCTCCCTCTTCTCTACCCCATCTCCCTCTCCTCTCCCTCAGCTCCCTCTCCTCCACCCCAGCTCCCTCTCCTCTACTCCAGCTCCCTCTCCTCTACCCCAGCTCCCTCTCCTCTAACCCAGCTCCCTCTCATCTGCCCCAGCTCCCTCTCCTACACCCCAGCTCCCGCTTCTCTTCCCCAGCTCCCTCTCCTCTACCCCAGCTCCCTCTCCTCTACCCTAGCTCCATCTCCTCTACCCCAGCTCCCTCTCTTTTACCCCAGCCCCCTCTCCTCTACCCCAGCTCCCTCTCCTATACCCCAGCTCCCTCTCCTCTACCCCAGCTCCCTCTCCTCTACCCCAGCTCCCTCTCCTATAACCCAGCTCCCTCTCCTCTGCCCCAGCTCCCTCTCCTCCACCCCAGCTCCCGCTCCTCTACCCCAGATCCCTCTCCTCTACCCCAGCACCCTCTCCTCTACCCCAGCTCCCTTTCCATTACCCCAGCTCCCTATCCTCTACCCCAGCTCCCTCTCCTCTACCCCAGCTCCCTCTCCTATACCCCAGCTCCCTCTCCTCTACCCCAGCTCCCTCTCCTCTACCCCACCTCCCTCTCCTATACCCCAGCTCCCTCTTATCTACCCCACCTCCCTCTCCTCTGCCCCAGCTCCTTCTCCTCTACCCCAGCTCCCTCTCCATTACCCCAGCTCCCTCTCCTCTACCCCAGCTCCCTCTCCTCTACCCCAGCTCCCTCTCCTCTACCCCAGCTCCCTCTCTTCTACCCCAGCTCCTTCTCCTCTACCCCAGCTCCCTTTCCTCTACCCCTGCTCTTTCTCCTATACTCCAGGTCCCTCTCCTCTACCCCAGCTCCCTCTCCTCTACCCCAGCTCCCTCCCCTCTACCCCAGCTCCCTCTCCTCTACCCCATCTCCATCTCCTCTACCCCAGCTCCCTCTCCTCTACCCCAGCTCCCTCTCCTCTACCCCAGCTCCCTCTCCTACACCCCAGCTCCCTCTCCTCTACCCCAGCTCCCTCTCCTAAAACCCAGCTCTCTCTCCTCTACCTCTGCTCCTTCTCCTTTACCACAGCTCCCTCTCCTCTACCCCAGCTCCCTCTCCTCTACCCCAGCTCCCTCTCCTCTACCCCAGCTCCCTCTTTTCTACCCCAGCTCCCTGTCCTCTACCCCAGCTCCCTGTCCTCTACCTCAGCTCATTCTCCTCTACCCCAGGCCCCTCTACTCTACCCCAACTCCCTCTCCTCTACCCCATCTCCCTCTCCTCTACCCTAGCTCCCTCCCCTCTATCCCAGCTCCCTCTCCTCTACCCCAGCTCCCTCTCCTAAAACCCAGCTCCCTCTCTTCTACCCCAGCTTCCTCTCCTCTACCCCAGCTCCCTCTTCTCAACCCCATCTCCCTCTCATCTACCCCAGCTCTCTCTCCTCCTCCCAGCTCCCTCTCCTCTACCCCAGCTCCCTCTCCACTACCCCAGCTCCCTCTCCTATACCCCAGCTCCCTCTCCTCTACCCCAGCTCCCTCCCCTCTACAACAGCTCCCTCTCCTCTACAACAGCTCCCTCTCCTCTACCCCAGCTCCCTCTCCTAAAACCCAGCTCCCTCTCTTCTACCCTAGCTCCCTCTCCTCTAACCCAGCTCCCTCTTATCTACCCCAGCTCCCTCTCCTAAAACCCAGCTCCCTCTCTTTTACATCAGCTCCCTCTCCTCTACCCCAGCTCCCTCTCCTCTACCCCAGCTCCCTCTCCTCTACCCCAGCTCCCTCTCCTCTCCCTCAGCTCCCTCTCCTCTACCCCAGCTCCCTCTCCTCTACCCCAGCTCCCTCTCCTCTACCCCAGCTCCCTCTCCTCTACCCCAGCTCCCTCTCCTCTACCCCAGTTCCCTCTCTTATACCCTAGCTCTCTCTCCTCTACCCCAGCTCCCTCTCCTCTACCCCAGCTCCCTCTCCTCTAACCTAGCTCCCTCTCCTCTGCCCCAGCTCCCTCTCCTCCACCCCAGCTCCCGCTCCTCTCCCCCAGCTCCCTCTCCTCTACCCCAGCTCCCTCTCCTCTCCTCAGCTCCCTCTCCTCTTCCCCAGCTCCCTCTCCTCTACCCCAGCTCCCTCTCCTCTAACCCAGCTCCCTCTCATCTGCCCCAGCTCCCTCTCCTACACCCCAGCTCCCGCTTCTCTTCCCCAGCTCCCTCTCCTCTACCCCAGCTCCCTCTCCTCTACCCTAGCTCCATCTCCTCTACCCCAGCTCCCTCTCTTTTACCCCAGCTCCCTCTCCTCTACCCCAGCTCCCTCTCCTCTACCCTAGCTCCCTCTCCTCTACCCCAGCTCCCTCTCCTATACCCCAGCTCCCTCTCCTCTACCCCAGCTCCCTTTCCTATACCCCAGCTCCCTCTTATCTACCCCAGCTCCCTCTCCTCTACCCCAGCTCCTTCTCCTCTACCCCAGCTCCCTCTCCATTATCCCAACTCCCTCTCCTCTACTCCAGCTCCCTCTCCTCTACCCCAGCTCCCTCTCCTCTACCCCAGCTCCCTCTCCTCTACCCCAGCTCCCTCTTCTCAACCCCAGCTCCCTCTCCTCTACCCCAGCTCCCTCTCCTAAAACCCAGCTCTCTCTCTCCTCTACCTCTGCTCCTTCTCCTTTACCACAGCTCCCTCTCCTCTACCCCAGCTCCCTCTCCTCTACCCCAGCTCCCTCTCCTCTACAACAGCTCCCTCTCCTCTACCCCAGCTCCCTCTCCTAAAACCCAGCTCCCTCTCTTCTACCCCAGCTCCCTCTCCTCTACCCCAGCTCCCTCTTATCTACCCCAGCTCCCTCTTCTCTACCCCATCTCCCTCTCCTCTCCCTCAGCTCCCTCTCCTCCACCCCAGCTCCCTCTCCTCTACCCCAGCTCCCTCTCCTCTACCCCAGCTCCCTCTCCACTACCCCAGCTCCCTCTCCTATACCACAGCTCCCTCTCCTCTACCGCAGCTCCCTCTCCTATAACCCAGCTCCCTCTCCTCTGCCCCAGCTCCCTCTCCTCCACCCAGCTCCCGCTCCTCTACCCCAGATCCCTCTCCTCTACCCCAGCACCCTCTCCTCTACCCCAGCTCCCTCTCCATTACCCCAGCTCCCTCTCCTCTACCCCAGCTCCCTCTCCTCTACCCCAGCTCCCTTTCCTCTACCCCAGCTCCCTCTCCTCTACCCCACTTCCCTCTCCTATACCCCAGCTCCCTCTTATCTACCGCAGCTGCCTCTCCTCTACCCCAGCTCCTTCTCCTCTACCCCAGCTCCCTCTCCATTACCCCAGCTCCTTCTCCTCTACTCCAGCTCCCTCTCCTCAACCCCAGCTCCCTCTCCTCTACCCCAGCTCCCTCTCCTCTACCCCAGCTCCCTCTCCTCTCCCCCAGCTCCCTCTCCTCTACCCCAGCTCCCACTCCTCTACCCCAGCTCCCTCTCCTCTAACCCAGCTCCTTCTCCTCTACCCCAGCGTCTCCTCTAACCCAACTCCCTCTCCTACACCCCAGCTCCCTCTCCTCTACCCCAGCTCCCTCTCCTAAAACCCAGCTCTCTCTCCTCTACCCCAGCTCCTTCTCCTTTACCACAGCTCCCTCTCCTCTACCCCAGCTCCCTCTCCTCTACCCCAGCTCCCTCTCCTCTACCCCAGCTCCCTCTTTTCTACCCCAGCTCCCTGTCCTCTACCCCAGCTCCCTGTCCTCTACCCCAGCTCATTCTCCTTTACCCCAGGCCCCTCTACTCTACCCCAACTCCCTCTCCTCTACCCCATCTCCCTCTCCTCTACCCTAGCTCCCTCTCCTCTACCCCAGCTCCCTCTCCTCTACCCCAGCTCCCTCTCCTAAAACCCAGCTCCCTCTCTTCTACCCCAGCTTCCTCTCCTCTACCCCAGCTCCCTCTTCTCAACCCCATCTCCCTCTCATCTACCCCAGCTCTCTCTCCTCCCCCCAGCTCCCTCTCCTCTACCCCAGCTCCCTCTCCACTACCCCAGCTCCCTCTCCTTTACCCCAGCTCCCTCTCCTCTATCCCAGCTCCCTCTCCTCTACAACAGCTCCCTCTCCTCTACCCCAGCTCCCTCTCCTAAAACCCAGCTCCCTCTCTTCTACCCCAGCTCCCTCTCCTCTACCCCAGCTCCCTCTTATCTACCCAAGCTCCCTCTTCTAAAACCCAGCTCCCTCTCTTCTACATCAGCTCCCTCTCCTCTACCCCAGCTCCCTCTCCTCTACCCCAGCTCCCTCTCCTCTACCCCAGCTCCCTCTCCTCTCCCTCAGCTCCCTCTCCTCTACCCCAGCTCCCTCTCCTCTACCCCAGCTCCCTCTCCTCTACCCCAGCTCCCTCTCCTCTACCCCAGCTCCCTCTCCTCTACCCCAGTTCCCTCTCTTATACCCTAGCTCTCTCTCCTCTACCCCAGCTCCCTCTCCTCTACCCCAGCTCCCTCTCCTCTAACCTAGCTCCCTCTCCTCTGCCCCAGCTCCCTCTCCTCCACCCCAGCTCCCGCTCCTCTCCCCCAGCTCCCTCTCCTCTACCCCAGCTCCCTCTCCTCTCCTCAGCTCCCTCTCCTCTTCCCTAGCTCCCTCTCCTCTACCCCAGCTCCCTCTCCTCTAACCCAGCTCCCTCTCATCTGCCCCAGCTCCCTCTCCTACACCCCAGCTCCCGCTTCTCTTCCCCAGCTCCCTCTCCTCTACCCCAGATCCCTCTCCTCTACCCTAGCTCCATCTCCTCTACCCCAGCTCCCTCTCTTTTACCCCAGCTCCCTCTCCTCTACCCCAGCTCCCTCTCCTCTACCCTAGCTCCCTCTCCTCTACCCCAGCTCCCTCTCCTATACCCCAGCTCCCTCTCCTCTACCCAGCTCCCTTTCCTATACCCCAGCTCCCTCTTATCTACCCCAGCTCCCTCTCCTCTACCCCAGCTCCTTCTCCTCTACCCCAGCTCCCTCTCCATTATCCCAACTCCCTCTCCTCTACTCCAGCTCCCTCTCCTCTACCCCAGCTCCCTCTCCTCTACCCCAGCTCCCTCTCCTCTACCCCAGCTCCCTCTTCTCAACCCCATCTCCCTCTCATCTACCCCAGCTCTCTCTCCTCCCCCCCCCAGCTCCCTCTCCTCTACCCCAGCTCCCTCTCGACTACCCCAGCTCCCTCTCCTTTACCCCAGCTCCCTCTCCTCTACCCCAGCTCCCTCTCCTCTACAACAGCTCCCTCTCCTCTACCCCAGCTCCCTCTCCTAAAACCCAGCTCCCTCTCTTCTACCCCAGCTCCCTCTCCTCTACCCCAGCTCCATCTTATCTACCCCAGCTCCCTCTTCTCTACCCCATCTCCCTCTCCTCTCCCTCAGCTCCCTCTCCTCCACCCCAGCTCCCTCTCCTCTACTCCAGCTCCATCTCCTCTACCCCAGCTCCCTCTCCTCTAACCCAGCTCCCTCTCATCTGCCCCAGCTCCCTCTCCTACACCCAGCTCCCGCTTCTCTTCCCCAGCTCCCTCTCCTCTACCCCAGCTCCCTCTCCTCTACCCTAGCTCCATCTCCTCTACCCCAGCTCCCTCTCTTTTACCCCAGCTCCCTCTCCTCTACCCCAGCTCCCTCTCCTCTACCCTAGCTCCCTCTCCTCTACCCCAGCTCCCTCTCCTATACCCCAGCTCCCTCTCCTCTACCCCAGCTCCCTTTCCTATACCCCAGCTCCCTCTTATCTACCCCAGCTCCCTCTCCTCTACCCCAGCTCCTTCTCCTCTACCCCAGCTCCCTCTCCATTATCCCAACTCCCTCTCCTCTACTCCAGCTCCCTCTCCTCTACCCCAGCTCCCTCTCCTCTACCCCAGCTCCCTCTCCTCTACCCCAGCTCCCTCTTCTCAACCCCATCTCTCTCTCATCTACCCCAGCTCTCTCTCCTCCCCCCAGCTCCCTCTCCTCTACCCCAGCTCCCTCTCGACTACCCCAGCTCCCTCTCCTTTACCCCAGCTCCCTCTCCTCTACCCCAGCTCCCTCTCCTCTACAACAGCTCCCACTCCTCTACCCCAGCTCCCTCTCCTAAAACCCAGCTCCCTCTCTTCTACCCCAGCTCCCTCTCCTCTACCCCAGCTCCCTCTTATCTACCCCAGCTCCCTCTTCTCTACCCCATCTCCCTCTCCTCTCCCTCAGCTCCCTCTCCTCCACCCCAGCTCCCTCTCCTCTACCCCAGCTCCCTCTCCTCTACCCCAGCTCCCTCTCCACTACCCCAGCTCCCTCTCCTATACCCCAGCTCCCTCTCCTCTACCCCAGCTCCCTCTCCTATAACCCAGCTCCCTCTCCTCTGCCCCAGCTCCCTCTCCTCCACCCAGCTCCCGCTCCTCTACCCCAGATCCCTCTCCTCTACCCCAGCACCCTCTCCTCTACCCCAGCTCCCTCTCCATTACCCCAGCTCCCTCTCCTCTCCCTCAGCTCCCTCTCCTCTACCCCAGCTCCCTCTCCTCTACCCCAGCTCCCTCTCCTCTACCCCAGCTCCCTCTCCTCTACCCCAGTTCCCTCTCTTATACCCTAGCTCTCTCTCCTCTACCCCAGCTCCCTCTCCTCTACCCCAGCTCCCTCTCCTCTAACCTAGCTCCCTCTCCTCTGCCCCAGCTCCCTCTCCTCCACCCCAGCTCCCGCTCCTCTCCCCCAGCTCCTTCTCCTCTACTCCAGCTCCCTCTCCTCTCCTCAGCTCCCTCTCCTCTTCCCCAGCTCCCTCTCCTCTACCCCAGCTCCCTCTCCTCTAACCCAGCTCCCTCTCATCTGCCCCAGCTCCCTCTCTTACACCCCAGCTCCCACTTCTCTTCCCCAGCTCCCTCTCCTCTACCCCAGCTCCCTCTCCTCTACCCTAGCTCCATCTCCTCTACCCCAGCTCCCTCTCTTTTACCCCAGCCCCCTCTCCTCTACCCCAGCTCCCTCTCCTCTACCCTAGCTCCCTCTCCTCTACCCCAGCTCCCTCTCCTATACCCCAGCTCCCTCTCCTCTACCCCAGCTCCCTTTCCTATACCCCAGCTCCCTCTTATCTACCCCAGCTCCCTCTCCTCTACCCCAGCTCCTTCTCCTCTACCCTAGCTCCCTCTCCATTATCCCAACTCCCTCTCCTCTACTCCAGCTCCCTCTCCTCTACCCCAGCTCCCTCTCCTCTACCCCAGCTCCCTCTCCTCTACCCCAGCTCCCTCTTCTCAACCCCATCTCCCTCTCATCTACCCCAGCTCTCTCTCCTCCCCCCAGCTCCCTCTCCTCTACCCCAGCTCCCTCTCGACTACCCCAGCTCCCTCTCCTTTACCCCAGCTCCCTCTCTTCTACCCCAGCTCCCTCTCCTCTACAACAGCTCCCTCTCCTCAACCCCAGCTCCCTCTCCTAAAACCCAGCTCCCTCTCTTCTACCCCAGCTCCCTCTCCTCTACCCCAGCTCCCTCTTATCTACCCCAGCTCCCTCTTCTCTACCCCATCTCCCTCTCCTCTCCCTCAGCTCCCTCTCCTCCACCCCAGCTCCCTCTCCTCTACCCCAGCTCCCTCTCCACTACCCCAGCTCCCTCTCCTATACCCCAGCTCCCTCTCCTCTACCCCAGCTCCCTCTCCTATAACCCAGCTCCCTCTCCTCTGCCCCAGCTCCCTCTCCTCCACCCAGCTCCCGCTCCTCTACCCCAGATCCCTCTCCTCTACCCCAGCACCCTCTCCTCTACCCCAGCTCCCTCTCCATTACCCCAGCTTCCTCTCCTCTACCCCAGCTCCCTCTCCTCTACCCCAGCTCCCTTTCCTCTACCCCAGCTCCCTCTCCTCTACCCCACTTCCCTCTCCTATACCCCAGCTCCCTCTTATCTACCGCAGCTCCCTCTCCTCTACCCCAGCTCCTTCTCCTCTACCCCAGCTCCCTCTCCATTACCCCAGCTCCTTCTCCTCTACTCCAGCTCCCTCTCCTCAACCCCAGCTCCCTCTCCTCTACCCCAGCTCCCTCTCCTCTACCCCAGCTCCCTCTCCTCTCCCCCAGCTCCCTCTCCTCTACCCCAGCTCCCACTCCTCTACCCCAGCTCCCTCTCCTCTAACCCAGCTCCTTCTCCTCTACCCCAGCCTCTCCTCTAACCCAACTTCCTCTCCTCTGCCCTAGCTCCCTCTCCTCCACCCCAGCTCCCGCTCCTCTCCCCCTGCTCCCTCTTCTCTACCCCAGCTCCCTCTCCACTACCCCAGCTCCCTCTCCTATACCCCAGCTCCCTCTCCTCTACCCCAGCTCCCTCTCCTCTACAACAGCTCCCTCTCCTCTACCCCAGCTCCCTCTCTAAAACCCAGCTCCCTCTCTTCTACCCCAGCTCCCTCTCCTCTACCCCAGCTCCCTCTTATCTACCCCAGCTCCCTCTCCTATACCCCAGCTCCCTCTCCTCTACCCCAGCTCCCTCTCCTCTACCCCAGCTCCCTCTCCTATAACCCAGCTCCCTCTCCTCTGCCCCAGCTCCCTCTCCTCCACCCCAGCTCCCGCTCCTCTACCCCAGATCCCTCTCCTCTACCCCAGCACCCTCTCCTCTACCCCAGCTCCCTCTCCATTACCCCAGCTCCCTATCCTCTACCCCAGCTCCCTCTCCTCTACCCCAGCTCCCTCTCCTATACCCCAGCTCCCTCTCCTCTACCCCAGCTCCCTCTCCTCTACCCCACCTCCCTCTCCTATACCCCAGCTCCCTCTTATCTACCCCACCTCCCTCTCCTCTGCCCCAGCTCCTTCTCCTCTACCCCAGCTCCCTCTCCATTACCCCAGCTCCCTCTCCTCTACCCCAGCTCCCTCTCCTCTACCCCAGCTCCCTCTCCTCTACCCCAGCTCCCTCTCTTCTACCCCAGCTCCTTCTCCTCTACCCCAGCTCCCTTTCCTCTACCCCTGCTCTTTCTCCTATACTCCAGGTCCCTCTCCTCTACCCCAGCTCCCTCTCCTCTACCCCAGCTCCCTCCCCTCTACCCCAGCTCCCTCTCCTCTACCCCATCTCCATCTCCTCTACCCCAGCTCCCTCTCCTCTACCCCAGCTCCCTCTCCTCTACCCCAGCTCCCTCTCCTACACCCCAGCTCCCTCTCCTCTACCCCAGCTCCCTCTCCTAAAACCCAGCTCTCTCTCCTCTACCTCTGCTCCTTCTCCTTTACCACAGCTCCCTCTCCTCTACCCCAGCTCCCTCTCCTCTACCCCAGCTCCCTCTCCTCTACCCCAGCTCCCTCTTTTCTACCCCAGCTCCCTGTCCTCTACCCCAGCTCCCTGTCCTCTACCTCAGCTCATTCTCCTCTACCCCAGGCCCCTCTACTCTACCCCAACTCCCTCTCCTCTACCCCATCTCCCTCTCCTCTACCCTAGCTCCCTCCCCTCTATCCCAGCTCCCTCTCCTCTACCCCAGCTCCCTCTCCTAAAACCCAGCTCCCTCTCTTCTACCCCAGCTTCCTCTCCTCTACCCCAGCTCCCTCTTCTCAACCCCATCTCCCTCTCATCTACCCCAGCTCTCTCTCCTCCTCCCAGCTCCCTCTCCTCTACCCCAGCTCCCTCTCCACTACCCCAGCTCCCTCTCCTATACCCCAGCTCCCTCTCCTCTACCCCAGCTCCCTCCCCTCTACAACAGCTCCCTCTCCTCTACAACAGCTCCCTCTCCTCTACCCCAGCTCCCTCTCCTAAAACCCAGCTCCCTCTCTTCTACCCTAGCTCCCTCTCCTCTACCCCAGCTCCCTCTTATCTACCCCAGCTCCCTCTCCTAAAACCCAGCTCCCTCTCTTTTACATCAGCTCCCTCTCCTCTACCCCAGCTCCCTCTCCTCTACCCCAGCTCCCTCTCCTCTACCCCAGCTCCCTCTCCTCTCCCTCAGCTCCCTCTCCTCTACCCCAGCTCCCTCTCCTCTACCCCAGCTCCCTCTCCTCTACCCCAGCTCCCTCTCCTCTACCCCAGCTCCCTCTCCTCTACCCCAGTTCCCTCTCTTATACCCTAGCTCTCTCTCCTCTACCCCAGCTCCCTCTCCTCTACCCCAGCTCCCTCTCCTCTAACCTAGCTCCCTCTCCTCTGCCCCAGCTCCCTCTCCTCCACCCCAGCCCCGCTCCTCTCCCCCAGCTCCCTCTCCTCTACCCCAGCTCCCTCTCCTCTCCTCAGCTCCCTCTCCTCTTCCCCAGCTCCCTCTCCTCTACCCCAGCTCCCTCTCCTCTAACCCAGCTCCCTCTCATCTGCCCCAGCTCCCTCTCCTACACCCCAGCCCCCGCTTCTCTTCCCCAGCTCCCTCTCCTCTACCCCAGCTCCCTCTCCTCTACCCTAGCTACATCTCCTCTACCCCAGCTCCCTCTCTTTTACCCCAGCTCCCTCTCCTCTACCCCAGCTCCCTCTCCTCTACCCTAGCTCCCTCTACTCTACCCCAGCTCCCTCTCCTATACCCCAGCTCCCTCTCCTCTACCCCAGCTCCCTTTCCTATACCCCAGCTCCCTCTTATCTACCCCAGCTCCCTCTCCTCTACCCCAGCTCCTTCTCCTCTACCCCAGCTCCCTCTCCATTATCCCAACTCCCTCTCCTCTACTCCAGCTCCCTCTCCTCTACCCCAGCTCCCTCTCCTCTACCCCAGCTCCCTCTTCTCAACCCCAGCTCCCTCTCCTCTACCCCAGCTCCCTCTCCTAAAACCCAGCTCTCTCTCCTCTACCTCTGCTCCTTCTCCTTTACCACAGCTCCCTCTCCTCTACCCCAGCTCCCTCTCCTCTACCCCAGCTCCCTCTCCTCTACAACAGCTCCCTCTCCTCTACCCCAGCTCCCTCTCCTAAAACCCAGCTCCCTCTCTTCTACCCCAGCTCCCTCTCCTCTACCCCAGCTCCCTCTTATCTACCCCAGCTCCCTCTTCTCTACCCCATCTCCCTCTCCTCTCCCTCAGCTCCCTCTCCTCCACCCCAGCTCCCTCTCCTCTACCCCAGCTCCCTCTCCTCTACCCCAGCTCCCTCTCCACTACCCCAGCTCCCTCTCCTATACCCCAGCTCCCTCTCCTCTACCGCAGCTCCCTCTCCTATAACCCAGCTCCCTCTCCTCTGCCCCAGCTCCCTCTCCTCCACCCAGCTCCCGCTCCTCTACCCCAGATCCCTCTCCTCTACCCCAGCACCCTCTCCTCTACCCCAGCTCCCTCTCCATTACCCCAGCTCCCTCTCCTCTACCCCAGCTCCCTCTCCTCTACCCCAGCTCCCTTTCCTCTACCCCAGCTCCCTCTCCTCTACCCCACTTCCCTCTCCTATACCCCAGCTCCCTCTTATCTACCGCAGCTGCCTCTCCTCTACCCCAGCTCCTTCTCCTCTACCCCAGCTCCCTCTCCATTACCCCAGCTCCTTCTCCTCTACTCCAGCTCCCTCTCCTCAACCCCAGCTCCCTCTCCTCTACCCCAGCTCCCTCTCCTCTACCCCAGCTCCCTCTCCTCTCCCCCAGCTCCCTCTCCTCTACCCCAGCTCCCACTCCTCTACCCCAGCTCCCTCTCCTCTAACCCAGCTCCTTCTCCTCTACCCCAGCCTCTCCTCTAACCCAACTCCCTCTCCTACACCCCAGCTCCCTCTCCTCTACCCCAGCTCCCTCTCCTAAAACCCAGCTCTCTCTCCTCTACCCCAGCTCCTTCTCCTTTACCACAGCTCCCTCTCCTCTACCCCAGCTCCCTCTCCTCTACCCCAGCTCCCTCTCCTCTACCCCAGCTCCCTCTTTTCTACCCCAGCTCCCTGTCCTCTACCCCAGCTCCCTGTCCTCTACCCCAGCTCATTCTCCTTTACCCCAGGCCCCTCTACTCTACCCCAACTCCCTCTCCTCTACCCCATCTCCCTCTCCTCTACCCTAGCTCCCTCTCCTCTACCCCAGCTCCCTCTCCTCTACCCCAGCTCCCTCTCCTAAAACCCAGCTCCCTCTCTTCTACCCCAGCTTCCTCTCCTCTACCCCAGCTCCCTCTTCTCAACCCCATCTCCCTCTCATCTACCCCAGCTCTCTCTCCTCCCCCCAGCTCCCTCTCCTCTACCCCAGCTCCCTCTCCACTACCCCAGCTCCCTCTCCTATACCCCAGCTCCCTCTCCTCTATCCCAGCTCCCTCTCCTCTACAACAGCTCCCTCTCCTCTACCCCAGCTCCCTCTCCTAAAACCCAGCTCCCTCTCTTCTACCCCAGCTCCCTCTCCTCTACCCCAGCTCCCTCTTATCTACCCAAGCTCCCTCTCCTAAAACCCAGCTCCCTCTCTTCTACATCAGCTCCCTCTCCTCTACCCCAGCTCCCTCTCCTCTACCCCAGCTCCCTCTCCTCTACCCCAGCTCCCTCTCCTCTCCCTCAGCTCCCTCTCCTCTACCCCAGCTCCCTCTCCTCTACCCCAGCTCCCTCTCCTCTACCCCAGCTCCCTCTCCTCTACCCCAGCTCCCTCTCCTCTACCCCAGTTCCCTCTCTTATACCCTAGCTCTCTCTCCTCTACCCCAGCTCCCTCTCCTCTACCCCAGCTCCCTCTCCTCTAACCTAGCTCCCTCTCCTCTGCCCCAGCTCCCTCTCCTCCACCCCAGCTCCCGCTCCTCTCCCCCAGCTCCCTCTCCTCTACCCCAGCTCCCTCTCCTCTCCTCAGCTCCCTCTCCTCTTCCCTAGCTCCCTCTCCTCTACCCCAGCTCCCTCTCCTCTAACCCAGCTCCCTCTCATCTGCCCCAGCTCCCTCTCCTACACCCCAGCTCCCGCTTCTCTTCCCCAGCTCCCTCTCCTCTACCCCAGATCCCTCTCCTCTACCCTAGCTCCATCTCCTCTACCCCAGCTCCCTCTCTTTTACCCCAGCTCCCTCTCCTCTACCCCAGCTCCCTCTCCTCTACCCTAGCTCCCTCTCCTCTACCCCAGCTCCCTCTCCTATACCCCAGCTCCCTCTCCTCTACCCCAGCTCCCTTTCCTATACCCCAGCTCCCTCTTATCTACCCCAGCTCCCTCTCCTCTACCCCAGCTCCTTCTCCTCTACCCCAGCTCCCTCTCCATTATCCCAACTCCCTCTCCTCTACTCCAGCTCCCTCTCCTCTACCCCAGCTCCCTCTCCTCTACCCCAGCTCCCTCTCCTCTACCCCAGCTCCCTCTTCTCAACCCCATCTCCCTCTCATCTACCCCAGCTCTCTCTCCTCCCCCCCCCCCAGCTCCCTCTCCTCTACCCCAGCTCCCTCTCGACTAACCCAGCTCCCTCTCCTTTACCCCAACTCCCTCTCCTCTACCCCAGCTCCCTCTCCTCTACAACTGCTCCCTCTCCTCTACCCCAGCTCCCTCTCCTAAAACCCAGCTCCCTCTCTTCTACCCCAGCTCCCTCTCCTCTACCCCAGCTCCCTCTTATCTACCCCAGCTCCCTCTTCTCTACCCCATCTCCCTCTCCTCTCCCTCAGCTCCCTCTCCTCCACCCCAGCTCCCTCTCCTCTACTCCAGCTCCCTCTCCTCTACCCCAGCTCCCTCTCCTCTAACCCAGCTCCCTCTCATCTGCCCCAGCTCCCTCTCCTACACCCAGCTCCCGCTTCTCTTCCCCAGCTCCCTCTCCTCTACCCCAGCTCCCTCTCCTCTACCCTAGCTCCATCTCCTCTACCCCAGCTCCCTCTCTTTTACCCCAGCTCCCTCTCCTCTACCCCAGCTCCCTCTCCTCTACCCTAGCTCCCTCTCCTCTACCCCAGCTCCCTCTCCTATACCCCAGCTCCCTCTCCTCTACCCCAGCTCCCTTTCCTATACCCCAGCTCCCTCTTATCTACCCCAGCTCCCTCTCCTCTACCCCAGCTCCTTCTCCTCTACCCCAGCTCCCTCTCCATTATCCCAACTCCCTCTCCTCTACTCCAGCTCCCTCTCCTCTACCCCAGCTCCCTCTCCTCTACCCCAGCTCCCTCTCCTCTACCCCAGCTCCCTCTTCTCAACCCCATCTCCCTCTCATCTACCCCAGCTCTCTCTCCTCCCCCCAGCTCCCTCTCCTCTACCCCAGCTCCCTCTCGACTACCCCAGCTCCCTCTCCTTTACCCCAGCTCCCTCTCCTCTACCCCAGCTCCCTCTCCTCTACAACAGCTCCCACTCCTCTACCCCAGCTCCCTCTCCTAAAACCCAGCTCCCTCTCTTCTACCCCAGCTCCCTCTCCTCTACCCCAGCTCCCTCTTATCTACCCCAGCTCCCTCTTCTCTACCCCATCTCCCTCTCCTCTCCCTCAGCTCCCTCTCCTCCACCCCAGCTCCCTCTCCTCTACCCCAGCTCCCTCTCCTCTACCCCAGCTCCCTCTCCACTACCCCAGCTCCCTCTCCTATACCCCAGCTCCCTCTCCTCTACCCCAGCTCCCTCTCCTATAACCCAGCTCCCTCTCCTCTGCCCCAGCTCCCTCTCCTCCACCCAGCTCCCGCTCCTCTACCCCAGATCCCTCTCCTCTACCCCAGCACCCTCTCCTCTACCCCAGCTCCCTCTCCATTACCCCAGCTCCCTCTCCTCTACCCCAGCTCCCTCTCCTCTACCCCAGCTCCCTTTCCTCTACCCCAGCTCCCTCTCCTCTACCCCACTTCCCTCTCCTATACCCCAGCTCCCTCTTATCTACCGCAGCTCCCTCTCCTCTACCCCAGCTCCTTCTCCTCTACCCCAGCTCCCTCTCCATTACCCCAGCTCCTTCTCCTCTACTCCAGCTCCCTCTCCTCAACCCCAGCTCCCTCTCCTCTACCCCAGCTCCCTCTCCTCTACCCCAGCTCCCTCTCCTCTCCCCCAGCTCCCTCTCCTCTACCCCAGCTCCCACTCCTCTACCCCAGCTCCCTCTCCTCTAACCCAGCTCCTTCTCCTCTACCCCAGCCTCTCCTCTAACCCAACTTCCTCTCCTCTGTCCCAGCTCCCTCTCCTCCACCCCAGCTCCCGCTCCTCTCCCCCTGCTCCCTCTTCTCTACCCCAGCTCCCTCTCCACTACCCCAGCTCCCTCTCCTATACCCCAGCTCCCTCTCCTCTACCCCAGCTCCCTCTCCTCTACAACAGCTCCCTCTCCTCTACCCCAGCTCCCTCTCTAAAACCCAGCTCCCTCTCTTCTACCCCAGCTCCCTCTCCTCTACCCCAGCTCCCTCTTATCTACCCCAGCTCCCTCTCCTCTACCCCAGCTCCCTCTCCTCTACCCCAGCTCCCTCTCCTATAACCCAGCTCCCTCTCCTCTGCCCCAGCTCCCTCTCCTCCACCCCAGCTCCCGCTCCTCTACCCCAGATCCCTCTCCTCTACCCCAGCACCCTCTCCTCTACCCCAGCTCCCTCTCCATTACCCCAGCTCCCTATCCTCTACCCCAGCTCCCTCTCCTCTACCCCAGCTCCCTCTCCTATACCCCAGCTCCCTCTCCTCTACCCCAGCTCCCTCTCCTCTACCCCACCTCCCTCTCCTATACCCCAGCTCCCTCTTATCTACCCCACCTCCCTCTCCTCTACCCCAGCTCCTTCTCCTCTACCCCAGCTCCCTCTCCATTACCCCAGCTCCCTCTCCTCTACCCCAGCTCCCTCTCCTCTACCCCAGCTCCCTCTCCTCTACCCCAGCTCCCTCTCTTCTACCCCAGCTCCTTCTCCTCTACCCCAGCTCCCTTTCCTCTACCCCTGCTCTTTCTCCTATACTCCAGGTCCCTCTCCTCTACCCCAGCTCCCTCTCCTCTACCCCAGCTCCCTCCCCTCTACCCCAGCTCCCTCTCCTCTACCCCATCTCCATCTCCTCTACCCCAGCTCCCTCTCCTCTACCCCAGCTCCCTCTCCTCTACCCCAGATCCCTCTCCTCTACCCCAGCACCCTCTCCTCTACCCCAGCTCCCTCTCCATTACCCCAGCTCCCTATCCTCTACCCCAGCTCCCTCTCCTCTACCCCAGCTCCCTCTCCTATACCCCAGCTCCCTCTCCTCTACCCCAGCTCCCTCTCCTCTACCCCACCTCCCTCTCCTATACCCCAGCTCCCTCTTATCTACCCCACCTCCCTCTCCTCTACCCCAGCTCCTTCTCCTCTACCCCAGGTCCCTCTCCATTACCCCAGCTCCCTCTCCTCTACCCAGCTCCCTCTCCTCTACCCTAGCTCCCTCTCCTCCCCCCAGCTCCCTCTCCTCTACCCCAGCTCCCTCTCCACTACCCCAGCTCCCTCTCCTATACCCCAGCTCCCTCTCCTCTACCCCAGCTCCCTCCCCTCTACAACAGCTCCCTCTCCTCTACAACAGCTCCCTCTCCTCTACCCCAGCTCCCTCTTCTAAAACCCAGCTCCCTCTCTTCTACCCCAGCTCCCTCTCCTCTACCCCAGCTCCCTCTTATCTACCCCAGCTCCCTCTCCTAAAACCCAGCTCCCTCTCTTTTACATCAGCTCCCTCTCCTCTACCCCAGCTCCCTCTCCTCTACCCCAGCTCCCTCTCCTCTACCCCAGCTCCCTCTCCTCTCCCTCAGCTCCCTCTCCTCTACCCCAGCTCCCTCTCCTCTACCCCAGCTCCCTCTCCTCTACCCCAGCTCCCTCTCCTCTACCCCAGCTCCCTCTCCTCTACCCCAGTTCCCTCTCTTATACCCTAGCTCTCTCTCCTCTACCCCAGCTCCCTCTCCTCTACCCCAGCTCCCTCTCCTCTAACCTAGCTCCCTCTCCTCTGCCCCAGCTCCCTCTCCTCCACCCCAGCTCCCGCTCCTCTCCCCCAGCTCCCTCTCCTCTACCCCAGCTCCCTCTCCTCTCCTCAGCTCCCTCTCCTCTTCCCCAGCTCCCTCTCCTCTACCCCAGCTCCCTCTCCTCTAACCCAGCTCCCTCTCATCTGCCCCAGCTCCCTCTCCTACACCCCAGCTCCCGCTTCTCTTCCCCAGCTCCCTCTACTCTACCCCAGCTCCCTCTCCTCTACCCTAGCTCCCTCTCCTCTACCCTAGCTCCATCTCCTCTACCCCAGCCCCCTCTCTTTTACCCCAGCTCCCTCTCCTCTACCCCAGCTCCCTCTCCTCTACCCCAGCTCCCTCTCCTCTACCCTAGCTCCCTCTCTTCTACCCCAGCTCCCTTTCCTATACCCCAGCTCCTTCTCCTCTACCCCAGCTCCCTTTCCTATACCCCAGCTCCCTCTTATCTACCCCAGCTCCCTCTACCCCAGCTCCTTCTCCTCTACCCCAGCTCCCTCTCCATTATCCCAACTCCCTCTCCTCTACTCCAGCTCCCTCTCCTCTACCCCAGCTCCATCTCCTCTACCCCAGCTCCCTCTCCTCTACCCCAGCTCCCTCTTCTCAACCCCATCTCCCTCTCATCTACCCCAGCTCTCTCTCCTCCCCCCAGCTCCCTCTCCTCTACCCCAGCTCCCTCTCGACTACCCCAGCTCCCTCTCCTTTACCCCAGCTCCCTCTCCTCTACCCCAGCTTCCTCTCCTCTACAACAGCTCCCTCTCCTCTACCCCAGCTCCCTCCCCTAAAACCCAGCTCCCTCTCTTCTACCCCAGCTCCCTCTCCTCTACCCGAGCTCCCTCTTATCTACCCCAGCTCCCTCTCCTCTACCCCATCTCCCTCTCCTCTCCCTCAGCTCCCTCTCCTCCACCCCAGCTTCCTCTCCTCTACCCCAGCTCCCTCTCCTCTACCCCAGCTCCCTCTCCCCTACCCCAGCTCCCTCTCCTATACCCCAGCTCCCTCTCCTCTACCCCAGCTCCCTCTCCTCTACCCCAGCTCCCTCTCCTATAACCCAGCTCCCTCTCCTCTGCCCCAGCTCCCTCTCCTCCACCCCAGCTCCCGCTCCTCTACCCCAGATCCCTCTCCTCTACCCAAGCACCCTCTCCTCTACCCCAGCTCCCTCTCCATTACCACAGCTCCCTCTCCTCTACCCCAGCTCCCTCTCCTCTACCCCAGCTCCCTTTCCTCTACCCCAGCTCCCTCTCCTCTACCCCACCTCCCTCTCCTATACCCCAGCTCCCTCTTATCTACCGCAGCTCCCTCTCCTCTACCCCAGCTCCTTCTCCTCTACCCCAGCTCCCTCTCCATTACCCCAGCTCCCTCTCCTCTACTCCAGCTCCCTCTCCTCAACCCCAGCTCCCTCTCCTCTACCCCAGCTCCCTCTCCTCTACCCCAGCTCCCTCTCCTCTCTCCCAGCTCCCTCTCCTCTACCCCAGCTCCCACTCCTCTACCCCAGCTCCCTCTCCTCTAACCCAGCTCCTTCTCCTCTACCCCAGCCTCTCCTCTAACCCAACTCCCTCTCCTCTGCCCCAGCTCCCTCTCCTCCACCCCAGCTCCCGCTCCTCTCCCCCTGCTCCCTCTTCTCTACCCCAGCTCCCTCTCCTCTTCCCCAGCTCCCTCTCCTCTACCCCAGCTCCCTCTCCTCTACCCCAGCTCCCTCTTCTCTAGCCCAGCTCCCTCTCATCTTCCCCAGCTCCCTCTCCTACACCCCAGTTCCCGCTTCTCTTCCCCAGCTCCCTCTCCTCTACCCCAGCTCCCTCTCCTCTACCCCAGCTCCATCTCCTCAACCCCAGCTCCCTCTCCTCTACCCCAGCTCCCTCTCCTCTACTCCAGCTCCCTCTCCTCTACCCCAGCTCCCACTCCTCTACCCCAGCTCCCTCTCCTCTAACCCAGCTCCTTCTCCTCTACCCCAGCCTCTCTTCTAACCCAACTCCCTCTCCTCTGCCCCAGCTCCCTCTCCTCCACCCCAGCTCCCGCTCCTCTCCCCCTGCTCCCTCTTCTCTACCCCAGCTCCCTCTCCTCTTCCCCAGCTCCCTCTCCTCTACCCCAGCTCCCTCTCCTCTACCCCAGCTCCCTCTCCTCTTCCCCAGCTCCCTCTCCTCTACCCCAGCTCCCTCTCCTCTACCCCAGCTCCCTCTTCTCTAGCCCAGCTCCCTCTCATCTTCCCCAGCTCCCTCTCCTACACCCCAGTTCCCGCTTCTCTTCCCCAGTTCCCTCTCCTCTACCCCAGCTCCCTCTCCTCTACCCCACCTCCCTCTCCTCTACCCCAGTTCCCTGTCCTCTACCCCAGCTCCCTGTCCTCTACCCCAGCTCATTGTCCTCTACCCCAGGCCCCTCTACTTTACCGCAACTCCCTCTCCTCTACCCCATCTCCCTCTCCTCTACCCTAGCTCCCTCTCCTCTACCCCAGCTCCCTCTCCTCTACCCCAGCTCCCTCTTCTCTATCCCAGCTCCCTCTCCTCTCCCCCAGCACCCTCTCCTCTACCACAGCTCCCTCTCCTCTCCCCCAGCTCCCTCTCCTCTACCCCAGCTCCCTCTCCTCTACCCCAGCTCCCTATCCTCTAACCCAGCTCCCTCTAATCTGCCCCAGCTCCCTCTCCTACACCCCAGCTCTCGCTCCTCTACCCCAGCTCCCTATCCTCTACCCCAGCTCCCTCTCCTCTACCCCAGCTCCCTCTCCTATACCCCAGCTCCCTCTTATCTACCCCACCTCCCTCTCCTCTACCCCAGCTCCTTCTCCTCTACCCCAGCTCCCTCTCCATTACCCCAGCTCCCTCTCCTCTACCCCAGCGCCCTCTCCTCTACCCCAGCTCCCTCTCCTCTACCCCAGCTCCCTCCCCTCTACCAAAGCTCCTTCTCCTCTACCCCAGCTCCCTCTCCTCTACCCCTGCTCTTTCTCCTTTACCCCAGGTCCCTCTCCTCTACCCCAGCTTCCTCTCCTCTACCCCAGCTCCCTCCCCTCTACCCCAGCTCCCTCTCCTCTACCCCAGCTCCATCTCCTCTACCCCAGCTCCCTCTCCTCTACCCCAGCTCCCTCTCCTCTACCCCAGCTCCCTCTTATCTACCCCAGCTCCCTCTCCTAAAACCCAGCTCCCTCTCTTCTACATCAGCTCCCTCTCCTCTACCCCAGCTCCCTCTCCTCTACCCCAGCTCCCACTCCTCTACCCCACCTCCCTCTCCTCTACCCCAGCTCCTTCTCCTCTACCCCAGCTCCCTCTCCATTACCCCAGCTCCCTCTCCTCTACCCCAGCTCCCTCTCCTCTACCCCAGCTCCCTCTCCTCTACCCCAGCTCCCTCTCTTCTACCCCAGCTCCTTCTCCTCTACCCCAGCTCCCTTTCCTCTACCCCTGCTCTTTCTCCTATACCCCAGGTCCCTCTCCTCTACCCCAGCTCCCTCTCCTCTACCCCAGTTCCCTGTCCTCTACCCCAGCTCCCTGTCCTCTACCCCAGCTCATTGTCCTCTACCCCAGGCCCCTCTACTCTACCGCAACTCCCTCTCCTCTACCCCATCTCCCTCTCCTCTACCCTAGCTCCCTCTCCTCTACCCCAGCCCCCTCTCCTCTACCCCAGCTCCCTCTTCTCTATCCCAGCTCCCTCTCCTCTCCCCCAGCACCCTCTCCTCTACCACAGCTCCCTCTCCTCTCCCCCAGCTCCCTCTCCTCTACCCCAGCTCCCTCTCCTCTACCCCAGCTCCCTATCCTCTAACCCAGCTCCCTCTCATCTGCCCCAGCTCCCTCTCCTACACCCCAGCTCTCGCTCCTCTACCCCAGCTCCCTATCCTCTACCCCAGCTCCCTCTCCTCTACCCTAGCTCCCTCGCCTATACCCCAGCTCCCTCTTATCTACCCCACCTCCTTCTCCTCTACCCCAGCTCCTTCTCCTCTACCCCAGCTCCCTCTCCATTACCCCAGCTCCCTCTCCTCTACCCCAGCTCCCTCTCATCTACCCCAGCTCCCTCTCCTCTACCCCAGCTCCCTCCCCTCTACCCAAGCTCCTTCTCCTCTACCCCAGCTCCCTCTCCTCTACCCCTGCTCTTTCTCCTTTACCCCAGGTCCCTCTCCTCTACCCCAGCTTCCTCTCCTCTACCCCAGCTCCCTCCCCTCTACCCCAGCTCCCTCTCCTCTACCCCAGCTCCATCTCCTCTACCCCAGCTCCCTCTCCCCTACCCCAGCTCCCTCTCCTCTACCCCAGCTCCCTCTCCTACACCCCAGCTCCCTCTCCTCTACCCCAGCTCCCTCTTCTAAAACCCAGCTCTCTCTCTCCTCTACCCCAGCTCCTTCTCCTGTACCACAGCTCCCTCTCCTCTACCCCAGCTCTCTCCTCTACCGCAGCTCCCTCTCCTCTACCCCAGATCCCTCTCCTAAAACCCAGTTCCCTCTCCTCTACCCAAGCTCCTTCTCCTCTACCCCAGCTCCCTCTTCTCAACCCCATCTCCCTCTCATCTACCCCAGCTCTTTCTCCTCCCCCCAGCTCCCTCTCCTCTACCCCAGCTCCCTCTCCACTACCCCAGCTCCCTCTCCTATACCCCAGCTCCCTCTCCTCTACCCCAGCTCCCTCTCCTCTACAACAGCTCCCTCTCCTCTACCCCAGCTCCCTCTCCTAAAACCCAGCTCCCTCTCTTCTACCCCAGCTCCCTCTCCTCTACCCCAGCTCCCTCTTATCTACCCCAGCTCCCTCTCCTAAAACCCAGCTCCCTCTCTTCTACATCAGCTCCCTCTCCTCTATCCCAGCTCCCTCTCCTCTACCCCAGCTCCCTCTCCTCTCCCTCAGCTCCCTCTCTTCTACCCCAGCTCCCTCTCCTCTACCCCAGCTCCCTCTCCTCTACCCCAGCTCCCTCTCCTCTACCCCAGCTCCCTCTCCTCTACCCCAGCTCCCTCTCCTATACCCCAGCTCCCTCTCCTCTACCCCAGCTCCCTCTCCTCTACCCCAGCTCCCTCTCCTATAACCCAGCTCCCTCTCCTCTGCCCCAGCTCCCTCTCCTCCACCCCAGCTCCCGCTCCTCTACCCCAGATCCCTCTCCTCTACCCCAGCACCCTCTCCTCTACCCCAGCTCCCTCTCCATTACCCCAGCTCCATATCCTCTACCCCAGCTCCCTCTCCTCTACCCCAGCTCCCTCTCCTATACCCCAGCTCCCTCTCCTCTACCCCAGCTCCCTCTCCTCTACCCCACCTCCCTCTCCTATACCCCAGCTCCCTCTTATCTACCCCACCTCCCTCTCCTCTACCCCAGCTCCTTCTCCTCTACCCCAGCTCCCTCTCCATTACCCCAGCTCCCTCTCCTCTACCCCAGCTCCCTCTCCTCTACCCCAGCTCCCTCTCCTCTACCCCAGCTCCCTCTCTTCTACCCCAGCTCCTTCTCCTCTACCCCAGCTCCCTTTCCTCTACCCTTGCTCTTTCTCCTATACTCCAGGTCCCTCTCCTCTACCCCAGCTCCCTCTCCTCTACCCCAGCTGCCTCCCCTCTACCCCAGCTCCCTCTCCTCTACCCCATCTCCATCTCCTCTACCCCAGCTCCCTCTCCTCTACCCCAGCTCCCTCTCCTCTACCCCAGCTCCCTCTCCTCTCCCCCAGCTCCCTCTCCTCTACCCCAGCTCCCTCTCCTAAAACCCAGCTCTCTCTCCTCTACCTCTGCTCCTTCTCCTTTACCACAGCTCCCTCTCCTCTACCCCAGCTCCCTCTCATCTACCCCAGCTCTCTCTCCTCCCCCCAGCTCCCTCTCCTCTACCCCAGCTCCCTCTCCACTACCCCAGCTCCCTCTCCTATACCCCAGCTCCCTCTCCTCTACCCCAGCTCCCTCCCCTCTACAACAGCTCCCTCTCCTCTACAACAGCTCCCTCTCCTCTACCCCAGCTCCCTCTCCTAAAACCCAGCTCCCTCTCTTCTACCCCAGCTCCCTCTCCTCTACCCCAGCTCCCTCTTATCTACCCCAGCTCCCTCTCCTAAAACCCAGCTCCCTCTCTTTTACATCAGCTCCCTCTCCTCTACCCCAGCTCCCTCTCCTCTACCCCAGCTCCCTCTCCTCTACCCCAGCTCCCTCTCCTCTCCCTCAGCTCCCTCTCCTCTACCCCAGCTCCCTCTCCTCTACCCCAGCTCCCTCTCCTCTACCCCAGCTCCCTCTCCTCTACCCCAGCTCCCTCTCCTCTACCCCAGTTCCCTCTCTTATACCCTAGCTCTCTCTCCTCTACCCCAGCTCCCTCTCCTCTACCCCAGCTCCCTCTCCTCTAACCTAGCTCCCTCTCCTCTGCCCCAGCTCCCTCTCCTCCATCCCAGCTCCCGCTCCTCTCCCCAGCTCCCTCTCCTCTATCCCAGCTCCCTCTCCTCTCCTCAGCTCCCTCTCCTCTTCCCCAGCTCCCTCTCCTCTACCCCAGCTCCCTCTCCTCTAACCCAGCTCCCTATCATCTGCCCCAGCTCCCTCTCCTACACCCCAGCTCCCGCTTCTCTTCCCCAGCTCCCTCTCCTCTACCCCAGCTCCCTCTCCTCTACCCTAGCTCCCTCTCCTCTACCCTAGCTCCATCTCCTCTACCCCAGCCCCCTCTCTTTTACCCCAGCTCCCTCTCCTCTACCCCAGCTCCCTCTCCTCTACCCCAGCTACCTCTCCTCTACCCTAGCTCCCTCTCCTCTACCCCAGCTCCCTCTCCTATACCCCAGCTCCCTCTCCTCTACCCCAGCTCCCTTTCCTATACCCCAGCTCCCTCTTATCTACCCCAGCTCCCTCTACCCCAGCTCCTTCTCCTCTACCCCAGCTACCTCTCCATTATCCCAACTCCTTCTCCTCTACTCCAGCTCCCTCTCCTCTACCCCAGCTCCCTCTCCTCTACCCCAGCTCCCTCTCCTCTACCCCAGCTCCCTCTTCTCAACCCCATCTCCCTCTCATCTACCCCAGCTCTCTCTCCTCCCCCCAGCTCCCTCTCCTCTACCCCAGCTCCCTCTCGACTACCCCAGCTCCCTCTCCTCTACCCCAGCTCCCTCTCCTCTACAACAGCTCCCTCTCCTCTACCCCAGCTCCCTCTCCTAAAACCCAGCTCCCTCTCTTCTACCCCAGCTCCCTCTCCTCTACCCGAGCTCCCTCTTATCTACCCCAGCTCCCTCTCCTCTACCCCAGCTCCCTCTCCTCTACCCCATCTCCCTCTCCTCTCCCTCAGCTCCCTCTCCTCCACCCCAGCTTCCTCTCCTCTACCCCAGCTCCCTCTCCTCTACCCCAGCTCCCTCTCCCCTACCCCAGCTCCCTCTCCTATACCCCAGCTCCCTCTCCTCTACCCCAGCTCTCTCTCCTCTACCCCAGCTCCCTCTCCTATAACCCAGCTCCCTCTCCTCTGCCCCAGCTCCCTCTCCTCCACCCCAGCTCCCGCTCCTCTACCCCAGATCCCTCTCCTCTACCCAAGCACCCTCTCCTCTACCCCAGCTCCCTCTCGATTACCACAGCTCCCTCTCCTCTACCCCAGCTCCCTCTCCTCTACCCCAGCTCCCTTTCCTCTACCCCAGCTCCCTCTCCTCTACCCCACCTCCCTCTCCTATACCCCAGCTCCCTCTTATCTACCGCAGCTCCCTCTCCTCTACCCCAGCTCCTTCTCCTCTACCCCAGCTCCCTCTCCATTACCCCAGCTCCCTCTCCTCTACTCCAGCTCCCTCTCCTCTACCCCAGCTCCCACTCCTCTACCCCAGCTCCCTCTCCTCTAACCCAGCTCCTTCTCCTCTACCCCAGCCTCTCCTCTAACCCAACTCCCTCTCCTCTGCCCCAGCTCCCTCTCCTCCACCCCAGCTCCCGCTCCTCTCCCCCTGCTCCCTCTTCTCTACCCCAGCTCCCTCTCCTCTTCCCCAGCTCCCTCTCCTCTACCCCAGCTCCCTCTCCTCTACCCCAGCTCCCTCATCTCTAGCCCAGCTCCCTCTCATCTTCCCCAGCTCCCTCTCCTACACCCCAGTTCCCGCTTCTCTTCCCCAGCTCCCTCTCCTCTACCCCAGCTCCCTCTCCTCTACCCCAGCTCCATCTCCTCAACCCCAGCTCCCTCTCCTCTACCCCAGCTCCCTCTCCTCTACCCCAGCTCCCTCTCCTCTACCCCAGCTCCCACTCCTCTACCCCAGCTCCCTCTCCTCTAACCCAGCTCCTTCTCCTCTACCCCAGCCTCTCTTCTAACCCAACTCCCTCTCCTCTGCCCCAGCTCCCTCTCCTCCACCCCAGCTCCCGCTCCTCTCCCCCTGCTCCCTCTTCTCTACCCCAGCTCCCTCTCCTCTTCCCCAGCTCCCTCTCCTCTACCCCAGCTCCCTCTCCTCTACCCCAGCTCCCTCTTCTCTAGCCCAGCTCCCTCTCATCTTCCCCAGCTCCCTCTCCTACACCCCAGTTCCCGCTTCTCTTCCCCAGTTCCCTCTCCTCTACCCCAGCTCCCTCTCCTCTACCCCACCTCCCTCTCCTCTACCCCAGTTCCCTGTCCTCTACCCCAGCTCCCTGTCCTCTACCCCAGCTCATTGTCCTCTACCCCAGGCCCCTCTACTCTACCGCAACTCCCTCTCCTCTACCCCATCTCCCTCTCCTCTACCCCAGCTCCCTCTCCTCTACCCCAGCTCCCTCTCCTATACCCCAGCTCCCTCTTATCTACCCCACCTCCCTCTCCTCTTCCCCAGCTCCTTCTCCTCTACCCCAGCTCCCTCTCCATTACCCCAGCTCCCTCTCCTCTACCCCAGCTCCCTCTCCTCTACCCCAGCTCCCTCTCCTCTACCCCAGCTCCCTCTCTTCTACCCCAGCTCCTTCTCCTCTACCCCAGCTCCCTTTCCTCTACCCCTGCTCTTTCTCCTATACTCCAGGTCACTCTCCTCTACCCCAGCTCCCTCTCCTCTACCCCAGCTCCCTCCCCTCTACCCCAGCTCCCTCTCCTCTACCCCATCTCCATCTCCTCTACCCCAGCTCCCTCTCCTCTACCCCAGCTCCCTCTCCTCTACACCAGCTCCCTCTCCTACACCCCAGCTCCCTCTCCTCTACCCCAGCTCCCTCTCCTAAAACCCAGCTCTCTCTCCTCTACCTCTGCTCCTTCTCCTTTACCACAGCTCCCTCTCCTCTACCCCAGCTCCCTCTCCTCTACCCCAGCTCCCTCTCCTCTACCCCAGCTCCCTCTTTTCTACCCCAGCTCCCTGTCCTCTACCCCAGCTCCCTGTCCTCTACCTCAGCTCATTCTCCTCTACCCCAGGCCCCTCTACTCTACCCCAACTCCCTCTCCTCTACCCCATCTCCCTCTCCTCTACCCTAGCTCCCTCCCCTCTATCCCAGCTCCCTCTCCTCTACCCCAGCTCCCTCTCCTAAAACCCAGCTCCCTCTCTTCTACCCCAGCTTCCTCTCCTCTACCCCAGCTCCCTCTTCTCAACCCCATCTCCCTCTCATCTACCCCAGCTCTCTCTCCTCCTCCCAGCTCCCTCTCCTCTACCCCAGCTCCCTCTCCACTACCCCAGCTCCCTCTCCTATACCCCAGCTCCCTCTCCTCTACCCCAGCTCCCTCCCCTCTACAACAGCTCCCTCTCCTCTACAACAGCTCCCTCTCCTCTACCCCAGCTCCCTCTCCTAAAACCCAGCTCCCTCTCTTCTACCCCAGCTCCCTCTCCTCTACCCCAGCTCCCTCTTATCTACCCCAGCTCCCTCTCCTAAAACCCAGCTCCCTCTCTTTTACATCAGCTCCCTCTCCTCTACCCCAGCTCCCTCTCCTCTACCCCAGCTCCCTCTCCTCTACCCCAGCTCCCTCTCCTCTCCCTCAGCTCCCTCTCCTCTACCCCAGCTCCCTCTCCTCTACCCCAGCTCCCTCTCCTCTACCCCAGCTCCCTCTCCTCTACCCCAGCTCCCTCTCCTCTACCCCAGTTCCCTCTCTTATACCCTAGCTCTCTCTCCTCTACCCCAGCTCCCTCTCCTCTACCCCAGCTCCCTCTCCTCTAACCTAGCTCCCTCTCCTCTGCCCCAGCTCCCTCTCCTCCATCCCAGCTCCCGCTCCTCTCCCCCAGCTCCCTCTCCTCTACCCCAGCTCCCTCTCCTCTCCTCAGCTCCCTCTCCTCTTCCCCAGCTCCCTCTCCTCTACCCCAGCTCCCTCTCCTCTAACCCAGCTCCCTATCATCTGCCCCAGCTCCCTCTCCTACACCCCAGCTCCCGCTTCTCTTCCCCAGCTCCCTCTCCTCTACCCCAGCTCCCTCTCCTCTACCCTAGCTCCCTCTCCTCTACCCTAGCTCCATCTCCTCTACCCCAGCCCCCTCTCTTTTACCCCAGCTCCCTCTCCTCTACCCCAGCTCCCTCTCCTCTACCCCAGCTACCTCTCCTCTACCCTAGCTCCCTCTCCTCTACCCCAGCTCCCTCTCCTATACCCCAGCTCCCTCTCCTCTACCCCAGCTCCCTTTCCTATACCCCAGCTCCCTCTTATCTACCCCAGCTCCCTCTACCCCAGCTCCTTCTCCTCTACCCCAGCTCCCTCTCCATTATCCCAACTCCTTCTCCTCTACTCCAGCTCCCTCTCCTCTACCCCAGCTCCCTCTCCTCTACCCCAGCTCCCTCTCCTCTACCCCAGCTCCCTCTTCTCAACCCCATCTCCCTCTCATCTACCCCAGCTCTCTCTCCTCCCCCCAGCTCCCTCTCCTCTACCCCAGCTCCCTCTCGACTACCCCAGCTCCCTCTCCTCTACCCCAGCTCCCTCTCCTCTACAACAGCTCCCTCTCCTCTACCCCAGCTCCCTCTCCTAAAACCCAGCTCCCTCTCTTCTACCCCAGCTCCCTCTCCTCTACCCGAGCTCCCTCTTATCTACCCCAGCTCCCTCTCCTCTACCCCAGCTCCCTCTCCTCTACCCCATCTCCCTCTCCTCTCCCTCAGCTCCCTCTCCTCCACCCCAGCTTCCTCTCCTCTACCCCAGCTCCCTCTCCTCTACCCCAGCTCCCTCTCCCCTACCCCAGCTCCCTCTCCTATACCCCAGCTCCCTCTCCTCTACCCCAGCTCCCTCTCCTCTACCCCAGCTCCCTCTCCTATAACCCAGCTCCCTCTCCTCTGCCCCCGCTCCCTCTCCTCCACCCCAGCTCCCGCTCCTCTACCCCAGATCCCTCTCCTCTACCCAAGCACCCTCTCCTCTACCCCAGCTCCCTCTCGATTACCACAGCTCCCTCTCCTCTACCCAAGCTCCCTCTCCTCTACCCCAGCTCCCTTTCCTCTACCCCAGCTCCCTCTCCTCTACCCCACCTCCCTCTCCTATACCCCAGCTCCCTCTTATCTACCGCAGCTCCCTCTCCTCTACCCCAGCTCCTTCTCCTCTACCCCAGCTCCCTCTCCATTACCCCAGCTCCCTCTCCTCTACTCCAGCTCCCTCTCCTCTACCCCAGCTCCCACTCCTCTACCCCAGCTCCCTCTCCTCTAACCCAGCTCCTTCTCCTCTACCCCAGCCTCTCCTCTAACCCAACTCCCTCTCCTCTGCCCCAGCTCCCTCTCCTCCACCCCAGCTCCCGCTCCTCTCCCCCTGCTCCCTCTTCTCTACCCCAGCTCCCTCTCCTCTTCCCCAGCTCCCTCTCCTCTACCCCAGCTCCCTCTCCTCTACCCCAGCTCCCTCATCTCTAGCCCAGCTCCCTCTCATCTTCCCCAGCTCCCTCTCCTACACCCCAGTTCCCGCTTCTCTTCCCCAGCTCCCTCTCCTCTACCCCAGCTCCCTCTCCTCTACCCCAGCTCCATCTCCTCAACCCCAGCTCCCTCTCCTCTACCCCAGCTCCCTCTCCTCTACCCCAGCTCCCTCTCCTCTACCCCAGCTCCCACTCCTCTACCCCAGCTCCCTCTCCTCTAACCCAGCTCCTTCTCCTCTACCCCAGCCTCTCTTCTAACCCAACTCCCTCTCCTCTGCCCCAGCTCCCTCTCCTCCACCCCAGCTCCCGCTCCTCTCCCCCTGCTCCCTCTTCTCTACCCCAGCTCCCTCTCCTCTTCCCCAGCTCCCTCTCCTCTACCCCAGCTCCCTCTCCTCTACCCCAGCTCCCTCTTCTCTAGCCCAGCTCCCTCTCATCTTCCCCAGCTCCCTCTCCTACACCCCAGTTCCCGCTTCTCTTCCCCAGTTCCCTCTCCTCTACCCCAGCTCCCTCTCCTCTACCCCACCTCCCTCTCCTCTACCCCAGTTCCCTGTCCTCTACCACAGCTCCCTGTCCTCTACCCCAGCTCATTGTCCTCTACCCCAGGCCCCTCTACTCTACCGCAACTCCCTCTCCTCTACCCCATCTCCCTCTCCTCTACCCCAGCTCCCTCTCCTCTACCCCAGCTCCCTCTCCTATACCCCAGCTCCCTCTTATCTACCCCACCTCCCTCTCCTCTACCCCAGCTCCTTCTCCTCTACCCCAGCTCCCTCTCCATTACCCCAGCTCCCTCTCCTCTACCCCAGCTCCCTCTCCTCTACCCCAGCTCCCTCTCCTCTACCCCAGCTCCCTCTCTTCTACCCCAGCTCCTTCTCCTCTACCCCAGCTCCCTTTCCTCTACCCCTGCTCTTTCTCCTATACTCCAGGTCCCTCTCCTCTACCCCAGCTCCCTCTCCTCTACCCCAGCTCCCTCCCCTCTACCCCAGCTCCCTCTCCTCTACCCCATCTCCATCTCCTCTACCCCAGCTCCCTCTCCTCTACCCCAGCTCCCTCTCCTCTACACCAGCTCCCTCTCCTACACCCCAGCTTCCTCTCCTCTACCCCAGCTCCCTCTCCTAAAACCCAGCTCTCTCTCCTCTACCTCTGCTCCTTCTCCTTTACCACAGCTCCCTCTCCTCTACCCCAGCTCCCTCTCCTCTACCCCAGCTCCCTCTCCTCTACCCCAGCTCCCTCTTTTCTACCCCAGCTCCCTGTCCTCTACCCCAGCTCCCTGTCCTCTACCTCAGCTCATTCTCCTCTACCCCAGGCCCCTCTACTCTACCCCAACTCCCTCTCCTCTACCCCATCTCCCTCTCCTCTACCCTAGCTCCCTCCCCTCTATCCCAGCTCCCTCTCCTCTACCCCAGCTCCCTCTCCTAAAACCCAGCTCCCTCTCTTCTACCCCAGCTTCCTCTCCTCTACCCCAGCTCCCTCTTCTCAACCCCATCTCCCTCTCATCTACCCCAGCTCTCTCTCCTCCTCCCAGCTCCCTCTCCTCTACCCCAGCTCCCTCTCCACTACCCCAGCTCCCTCTCCTATACCCCAGCTCCCTCTCCTCTACCCCAGCTCCCTCCCCTCTACAACAGCTCCCTCTCCTCTACAACAGCTCCCTCTCCTCTACCCCAGCTCCCTCTCCTAAAACCCAGCTCCCTCTCTTCTACCCCAGCTCCCTCTCCTCTACCCCAGCTCCCTCTCCTCTCCCCCAGCTCCCTCTCCTCTACCCCAGCTCCCACTCCTCTACCCCAGCTCCCTCTCCTCTACCCCAGCTCCCTCTCCTCTACAACAGCTCCCTCTCCTCTACCCCAGCTCCCTCTCCTAAAACCCAGCTCCCTCTCTTCTACCCCAGCTCCCTCTCCTCTACCCCAGCTCCCTCTTATCTACCCCAGCTCCCTCTTCTCTACCCCATCTCCCTCTCCTCTCCCTCAGCTCCCTCTCCTCCACCCCAGCTCCCTCTCCTCTACCCCAGCTCCCTCTCCTCTACCCCAGCTCCCTCTCCACTACCCCAGCTCCCTCTCCTATACCCCAGCTCCCTCTCCTCTACCGCAGCTCCCTCTCCTCTACCCCAGCTCCCTCTTCTCTAGCCCAGCTCCCTCTCATCTTCCCCAGCTCCCTCTCCTACACCCCAGTTCCCGCTTCTCTTCCCCAGCTCCCTCTCCTCTACCCCAGCTCCCTCTCCTCTACCCCAGCTCCATCTCCTCAACCCCAGCTCCCTCTCCTCTACCCCAGCTCCCTCTCCTCTACCCCAGCTCCCTCTCCTCTACCCCAGCTCCCACTCCTCTACCCCAGCTCCCTCTCCTCTAACCCAGCTCCTTCTCCTCTACCCCAGCCTCTCTTCTAACCCAACTCCCTCTCCTCTGCCCCAGCTCCCTCTCCTCCACCCCAGCTCCCGCTCCTCTCCCCCTGCTCCCTCTTCTCTACCCCAGCTCCCTCTCCTCTTCCCCAGCTCCCTCTCCTCTACCCCAGCTCCCTCTCCTCTACCCCAGCTCCCTCTTCTCTAGCCCAGCTCCCTCTCATCTTCCCCAGCTCCCTCTCCTACACCCCAGTTCCCGCTTCTCTTCCCCAGTTCCCTCTCCTCTACCCCAGCTCCCTCTCCTCTACCCCACCTCCCTCTCCTCTACCCCAGTTCCCTGTCCTCTACCACAGCTCCCTGTCCTCTACCCCAGCTCATTGTCCTCTACCCCAGGCCCCTCTACTCTACCGCAACTCCCTCTCCTCTACCCCATCTCCCTCTCCTCTACCCCAGCTCCCTCTCCTCTACCCCAGCTCCCTCTCCTATACCCCAGCTCCCTCTTATCTACCCCACCTCCCTCTCCTCTACCCCAGCTCCTTCTCCTCTACCCCAGCTCCCTCTCCATTACCCCAGCTCCCTCTCCTCTACCCCAGCTCCCTCTCCTCTACCCCAGCTCCCTCTCCTCTACCCCAGCTCCCTCTCTTCTACCCCAGCTCCTTCTCCTCTACCCCAGCTCCCTTTCCTCTACCCCTGCTCTTTCTCCTATACTCCAGGTCCCTCTCCTCTACCCCAGCTCCCTCTCCTCTACCCCAGCTCCCTCCCCTCTACCCCAGCTCCCTCTCCTCTACCCCATCTCCATCTCCTCTACCCCAGCTCCCTCTCCTCTACCCCAGCTCCCTCTCCTCTACACCAGCTCCCTCTCCTACACCCCAGCTTCCTCTCCTCTACCCCAGCTCCCTCTCCTAAAACCCAGCTCTCTCTCCTCTACCTCTGCTCCTTCTCCTTTACCACAGCTCCCTCTCCTCTACCCCAGCTCCCTCTCCTCTACCCCAGCTCCCTCTCCTCTACCCCAGCTCCCTCTTTTCTACCCCAGCTCCCTGTCCTCTACCCCAGCTCCCTGTCCTCTACCTCAGCTCATTCTCCTCTACCCCAGGCCCCTCTACTCTACCCCAACTCCCTCTCCTCTACCCCATCTCCCTCTCCTCTACCCTAGCTCCCTCCCCTCTATCCCAGCTCCCTCTCCTCTACCCCAGCTCCCTCTCCTAAAACCCAGCTCCCTCTCTTCTACCCCAGCTTCCTCTCCTCTACCCCAGCTCCCTCTTCTCAACCCCATCTCCCTCTCATCTACCCCAGCTCTCTCTCCTCCTCCCAGCTCCCTCTCCTCTACCCCAGCTCCCTCTCCACTACCCCAGCTCCCTCTCCTATACCCCAGCTCCCTCTCCTCTACCCCAGCTCCCTCCCCTCTACAACAGCTCCCTCTCCTCTACAACAGCTCCCTCTCCTCTACCCCAGCTCCCTCTCCTAAAACCCAGCTCCCTCTCTTCTACCCCAGCTCCCTCTCCTCTACCCCAGCTCCCTCTCCTCTCCCCCAGCTCCCTCTCCTCTACCCCAGCTCCCACTCCTCTACCCCAGCTCCCTCTCCTCTACCCCAGCTCCCTCTCCTCTACAACAGCTCCCTCTCCTCTACCCCAGCTCCCTCTCCTAAAACCCAGCTCCCTCTCTTCTACCCCAGCTCCCTCTCCTCTACCCCAGCTCCCTCTTATCTACCCCAGCTCCCTCTTCTCTACCCCATCTCCCTCTCCTCTCCCTCAGCTCCCTCTCCTCCACCCCAGCTCCCTCTCCTCTACCCCAGCTCCCTCTCCTCTACCCCAGCTCCCTCTCCACTACCCCAGCTCCCTCTCCTATACCCCAGCTCCCTCTCCTCTACCGCAGCTCCCTCTCCTATAACCCAGCTCCCTCTCCTCTGCCCCAGCTCCCTCTCCTCCACCCAGCTCCCGCTCCTCTACCCCAGATCCCTCTCCTCTACCCCAGCACCCTCTCCTCTACCCCAGCTCCCTCTCCATTACCCCAGCTCCCTCTCCTCTACCCCAGCTCCCTCTCCTCTACCCCAGCTCCCTTTCCTCTACCCCAGCTCCCTCTCCTCTACCCCACCTCCCTCTCCTATACCCCAGCTCCCTCTTATCTACCCCACCTCCCTCTCCTCTACCCCAGCTCCTTCTCCTCTACCCAAGCTCCCTCTCCATTACCCCAGCTCCCTCTCCTCTACCCCAGCTCCCTCTCCTCTACCCCAGCTCCCTCTCCTCTACCCCAGCTCCCTCTCCTCTACCCCAGCTCCCTCTCCTCTCCCCCAGCTCCCTCTCCTCTACCCCAGCTCCCACTCCTCTACCCCAGCTCCCTCTCCTCTAACCCAGCTCCTTCTCCTCTACCCCAGCCTCTCCTCTAACCCAACTCCCTCTCCTACACCCCAGCTCCCTCTCCTCTACCCCAGCTCCCTCTCCTAAAACCCAGCTCTCTCTCCTCTACCCCAGCTCCTTCTCCTTTACCACAGCTCCCTCTCCTCTACCCCAGCTCCCTCTCCTCTACCCCAGCTCCCTCTCCTCTACCCCAGCTCCCTCTTTTCTACCCCAGCTCCCTGTCCTCTACCCCAGCTCCCTGTCCTCTACCCCAGCTCATTCTCCTTTACCCCAGGCCACTCTACTCTACCCCAACTCCCTCTCCTCTACCCCATCTCCCTCTCCTCTACCCTAGCTCCCTCTCCTCTACCCCAGCTCCCTCTCCTCTACCCCAGCTCCCTCTCCTAAAACCCAGCTCCCTCTCTTCTACCCCAGCTTCCTCTCCTCTACCCCAGCTCCCTCTTCTCAACCCCATCTCCCTCTCATCTACCCCAGCTCTCTCTCCTCCCCCCAGCTCCCTCTCCTCTACCCCAGCTCCCTCTCCACTACCCCAGCTCCCTCTCCTATACCCCAGCTCCCTCTCCTCTATCCCAGCTCCCTCTCCTCTACAACAGCTCCCTCTCCTCTACCCCAGCTCCCTCTCCTAAAACCCAGCTCCCTCTCTTCTACCCCAGCTCCCTCTCCTCTACCCCAGCTCCCTCTTATCTACCCAAGCTCCCTCTCCTAAAACCCAGCTCCCTCTCTTCTACATCAGCTCCCTCTACCCCAGCTCCCTCTCCTCTACCCCAGCTCCCTCTCCTCTACCCCAGCTCCCTCTCCTCTCCCTCAGCTCCCTCTCCTCTACCCCAGCTCCCTCTCCTCTACCCCAGCTCCCTCTCCTCTACCCCAGCTCCCTCTCCTCTACCCCAGCTCCCTCTCCTCTACCCCAGTTCCCTCTCTTATACCCTAGCTCTCTCTCCTCTACCCCAGCTCCCTCTCCTCTACCCCAGCTCCCTCTCCTCTAACCTAGCTCCCTCTCCTCTGCCCCAGCTCCCTCTCCTCCACCCCAGCTCCCGCTCCTCTCCCCCAGCTCCCTCTCCTCTACCCCAGCTCCCTCTCCTCTCCTCGGCTCCCTCTCCTCTTCCCCAGCTCCCTCTCCTCTACCCCAGCTCCCTCTCCTCTAACCCAGCTCCCTCTCATCTGCCCCAGCTCCCTCTCCTACACCCCAGCTCCCGCTTCTCTTCCCCAGCTCCCTCTCCTCTACCCCAGCTCCCTCTCCTCTACCCTAGCTCCATCTCCTCTACCCCAGCTCCCTCTCTTTTACCCCAGCTCCCTCTCCTCTACCCCAGCTCCCTCTCCTCTACCCTAGCTCCCTCTCCTCTACCCCAGCTCCCTCTCCTATACCCCAGCTCCCTCTCCTCTACCCCAGCTCCCTTTCCTATACCCCAGCTCCCTCTTATCTACCCCAGCTCCCTCTCCTCTACCCCAGCTCCTTCTCCTCTACCCCAGCTCCCTCTCCATTATCCCAACTCCCTCTCCTCTACTCCAGCTCCCTCTCCTCTACCCCAGCTCCCTCTCCTCTACCCCAGCTCCCTCTCCTCTACCCCAGCTCCCTCTTCTCAACCCCATCTCCCTCTCATCTACCCCAGCTCTCTCTCCTCCCCCCCCCCCCCCCAGCTCCCTCTCCTCTACCCCAGCTCCCTCTCGACTACCCCAGCTCCCTCTCCTTTACCCCAGCTCCCTCTCCTCTACCCCAGCTCCCTCTCCTCTACAACAGCTCCCTCTCCTCTACCCCAGCTCCCTCTCCTATACCCCAGCTCCCTCTCTTCTACCCCAGCTCCCTCTCCTCTACCCCAGCTCCCTCTTATCTACCCCAGCTCCCTCTTCTCTACCCCATCTCCCTCTCCTCCCCCAGCTCCCTCTCCTCTACCCCAGCTCCCTCTCGACTACCCCAGCTCCCTCTCCTTTACCCCAGCTCCCTCTCCTCTACCCCAGCTCCCTCTCCTCTATAACAGCTCCCTCTCCTCTACCCCCGCTCCCTCTCCTAAAACCCAGCTCCCTCTCTTCTACCCCAGCTCCCTCTCCTCTACCCCAGCTCCCTCTTATCTACCCCAGCTCCCTCTCCTCTACCCCATCTCCCTCTCCTCTACCCCAGCTCCCTCTCCTCTACCCCAGCTCCCTCTCCACTACCCCAGCTCCCTCTCCTATACCCCAGCTCCCTCTCCTCTAACCCAGCTCCCTCTCCTCTACCCCAGCTCCCTCTCCTATAACCCAGCTCCCTCTCCTCTGCCCCAGCTCCCTCTCCTCCACCCCAGCTCCCGCTCCTCTACCCCAGATCCCTCTCCTCTACCCCATCACCCTCCTCTCTACCCCAGCTCCCTCTCCATTACCCCAGCTCCCTCTCCTCTACCCCAGCTCCCTCTCCTCTACCCCAGCTCCCTCTTCTATACCCCAGCTCCCTCTCCTCTACCCTAGCTCCCTCTCCTCTACCCCAGCTCCCTCTCCTATACCCCAGCTCCCTCTTATCTACCCCAGCTCCCTTTCCTATACCCCAGCTCCCTCTTATCTACCCCAGCTCCCTCTCCTCTACCCCAGCTCCTTCTCCTCTACCCCAGCTCCCTCTCCATTATCCCAACTCCCTCTCCTCTACTCCAGCTCCCTCTCCTCTACCCCAGCTCCCTCTCCTCTACCCCAGCTCCCTCTCCTCTACCCCAGCTCCCTCTTCTCAACCCCATCTCCCTCTCATCTACCCCAGCTCTCTCTCTCCTCCCCCCAGCTCCCTCTCCTCTACCCCAGCTCCCTCTCGACTACCCCAGCTCCCTCTCCTTTACCCCAGCTCCCTCTCCTCTACCCCAGCTCCCTCTCCTCTACAACAGCTCCCTCTCCTCTACCCCAGCTCCCTCTCCTAAAACCCAGCTCCCTCTCTTCTACCCCAGCTCCCTCTCCTCTACCCCAGCTCCCTCTTATCTACCCCAGCTCCCTCTTCTCTACCCCATCTCCCTCTCCTCTCCCTCAGCTCCCTCTCCTCCACCCCAGCTCCCTCTCCTCTACCCCAGCTCCCTCTCCTCTACCCCAGCTCCCTCTCCACTACCCCAGCTCCCTCTCCTATACCCCAGCTCCCTCTCCTCTACCGCAGCTCCCTCTCCTATAACCCAGCTCCCTCTCCTCTGCCCCAGCTCCCTCTCCTCCACCCAGCTCCCGCTCCTCTACCCCAGATCCCTCTCCTCTACCCCAGCACCCTCTCCTCTACACCAGCTCCCTCTCCATTACCCCAGCTCCCTCTCCTCTACCCCAGCTCCCTCTCCTCTACCCCAGCTCCCTTTCCTCTACCCCAGCTCCCTCTCCTCTACCCCACCTCCCTCTCCTATACCCCAGCTCCCTCTTATCTACCCCACCTCCCTCTCCTCTACCCCAGCTCCTTCTCATCTACCCCAGCTCCCTCTCCATTACCCCAGCTCCCTCTCCTCTACCCCAGCTCCCTCTCCTCTACCCCAGCTCCCTCTCCTCTACCCCAGCTCCCTCTCCTCTACCCCAGCTTCATCTCCTCTCCCCCAGCTCCCTCTCCTCTACCCCAGCTCCCACTCCTCTACCCCAGCTCCCTCTCCTCTAACCCAGCTCCTTCTCCTCTACCCCAGCCTCTCCTCTAACCCAACTCCCTCTCCTACACCCCAGCTCCCTCTCCTCTACCCCAGCTCCCTCTCCTAAAACCCAGCTCTCTCTCCTCTACCCCAGCTCCTCCTCCTTTACCACAGCTCCCTCTCCTCTACCCCAGCTCCCTCTCCTCTACCCCAGCTCCCTCTCCTCTACCCCAGCTCCCTCTTTTCTACCCCAGCTCCCAGTCCTCTACCCCAGCTCCCTGTCCTCTACCCCAGCTCATTCTCCTTTACCCCAGGCCCCTCTACTCTACCCCAACTCCCTCTCCTCTACCCCATCTCCCTCTCCTCTACCCTAGCTCCCTCTCCTCTACCCCAGCTCCCTCTCCTCTACCCCAGCTCCCTCTCCTAAAACCCAGCTCCCTCTCTTCTACCCCAGCTTCCTCTCCTCTACCCCAGCTCCCTCTTCTCAACCCCATCTCCCTCTCATCTACCCCAGCTCTCTCTCCTCCCCCCAGCTCCCTCTCCTCTACCCCAGCTCCCTCTCCACTACCCCAGCTCCCTCTCCTATACCCCAGCTCCCTCTCCTCTATCCCAGCTCCCTCTCCTCTACAACAGCTCCCTCTCCTCTACCCCAGCTCCCTCTCCTAAAACCCAGCTCCCTCTCTTCTACCCCAGCTCCCTCTCCTCTACCCCAGCTCCCTCTTATCTACCCAAGCTCCCTCTCCTAAAACCCAGCTCCCTCTCTTCTACATCAGCTCCCTCTCCTCTACCCCAGCTCCCTCTCCTCTACCCTAGCTCCCTCTCCTCTACCCCAGCTCCCTCTCCTCTACCCTAGCTCCATCTCCTCTACCCCAGCTCCCTCTCTTTTACCCCAGCTCCCTCTCCTCTACCCCAGCTCCCTCTCCTCTACCCTAGCTCCCTCTCCTCTACCCCAGCTCCCTCTCCTATACCCCAGCTCCCTCTCCTCTACCCCAGCTCCCTTTCCTATACCCCAGCTCCCTCTTATCTACCCCAGCTCCCTCTCCTCTACCCCAGCTCCTTCTCCTCTACCCCAGCTCCCTCTCCATTATCCCAACTCCCTCTCCTCTACTCCAGCTCCCTCTCCTCTACCCCAGCTCCCTCTCCTCTACCCCAGCTCCCTCTCCTCTACCCCAGCTCCCTCTTCTCAACCCCATCTCCCTCTCATCTACCCCAGCTCTCTCTCCTCCCCCCCCCCCAGCTCCCTCTCCTCTACCCCAGCTCCCTCTCGACTACCCCAGCTCCCTCTCCTTTACCCCAGCTCCCTCTCCTCTACCACAGCTCCCTCTCCTCTACAACAGCTCCCTCTCCTCTACCCCAGCTCCCTCTCCTAAAACCCAGCTCCCTCTCTTCTACCCCAGCTCCCTCTCCTCTACCCCAGCTCCCTCTTATCTACCCCAGCTCCCTCTTCTCTACCCCATCTCCCTCTCCTCTCCCTCAGCTCCCTCTCCTCCACCCCAGCTCCCTCTCCTCTACTCCAGCTCCCTCTCCTCTACCCCAGCTCCCTCTCCTCTAACCCAGCTCCCTCTCATCTGCCCCAGCTCCCTCTCCTACACCCCAGCTCCCGCTTCTCTTCCCCAGCTCCCTCTCCTCTACCCCAGCTCCCTCTCCTCTACCCTAGCTCCATCTCCTCTACCCCAGCTCCCTCTCTTTTACCCCAGCTCCCTCTCCTCTACCCCAGCTCCCTCTCATCTACCCTAGCTCCCTCTCCTCTACCCCAGCTCCCTCTCCTATACCCCAGCTCCCTCTCCTCTACCCCAGCTCCCTTTCCTATACCCCAGCTCCCTCTTATCTACCCCAGCTCCCTCTCCTCTACCCCAGCTCCTTCTCCTCTACCCTAGCTCCCTCTCCATTATCCCAACTCCCTCTCCTCTACTCCAGCTCCCTCTCCTCTACCCCAGCTCCCTCTCCTCTACCCCAGCTCCCTCTCCTCTACCCCAGCTCCCTCTTCTCAACCCCATCTCCCTCTCATCTACCCCAGCTCTCTCTCCTCCCCCCAGCTCCCTCTCCTCTACCCCAGCTCCCTCTCGACTACCCCAGCTCCCTCTCCTTTACCCCAGCTCCCTCTCTTCTACCCCAGCTCCCTCTCCTCTACAACAGCTCCCTCTCCTCAACCCCAGCTCCCTCTCCTAAAACCCAGCTCCCTCTCTTCTACCCCAGCTCCCTCTCCTCTACCCCAGCTCCCTCTTATCTACCCCAGCTCCCTCTTCTCTACCCCATCTCCCTCTCCTCTCCCTCAGCTCCCTCTCCTCCACCCCAGCTCCCTCTCCTCTACCCCAGCTCCCTCTCCTCTACCCCAGCTCCCTCTCCACTACCCCAGCTCCCTCTCCTATACCCCAGCTCCCTCTCCTCTACCCCAGCTCCCTCTCCTATAACCCAGCTCCCTCTCCTCTGCCCCAGCTCCCTCTCCTCCACCCAGCTCCCGCTCCTCTACCCCAGATCCCTCTCCTCTACCCCAGCACCCTCTCCTCTACCCCAGCTCCCTCTCCATTACCCCAGCTTCCTCTCCTCTACCCCAGCTCCCTCTCCTCTACCCCAGCTCCCTTTCCTCTACCCCAGCTCCCTCTCCTCTACCCCACTTCCCTCTCCTATACCCCAGCTCCCTCTTATCTACCGCAGCTCCCTCTCCTCTACCCCAGCTCCTTCTCCTCTACCCCAGCTCCCTCTCCATTACCCCAGCTCCTTCTCCTCTACTCCAGCTCCCTCTCCTCAACCCCAGCTCCCTCTCCTCTACCCCAGCTCCCTCTCCTCTACCCCAGCTCCCTCTCCTCTCCCCCAGCTCCCTCTCCTCTACCCCAGCTCCCACTCCTCTACCCCAGCTCCCTCTCCTCTAACCCAGCTCCTTCTCCTCTACCCCAGCCTCTCCTCTAACCCAACTTCCTCTCCTCTGCCCCAGCTCCCTCTCCTCCACCCCAGCTCCCGCTCCTCTCCCCCTGCTCCCTCTTCTCTACCCCAGCTCCCTCTCCACTACCCCAGCTCCCTCTCCTATACCCCAGCTCCCTCTCCTCTACCCCAGCTCCCTCTCCTCTACAACAGCTCCCTCTCCTCTACCCCAGCTCCCTCTCTAAAACCCAGCTCCCTCTCTTCTACCCCAGCTCCCTCTCCTCTACCCCAGCTCCCTCTTATCTACCCCAGCTCCCTCTCCTATACCCCAGCTCCCTCTCCTCTACCCCAGCTCCCTCTCCTCTACCCCAGCTCCCTCTCCTATAACCCAGCTCCCTCTCCTCTGCCCCAGCTCCCTCTCCTCCACCCCAGCTCCCGCTCCTCTACCCCAGATCCCTCTCCTCTACCCCAGCACCCTCTCCTCTACCCCAGCTCCCTCTCCATTACCCCAGCTCCCTATCCTCTACCCCAGCTCCCTCTCCTCTACCCCAGCTCCCTCTCCTATACCCCAGCTCCCTCTCCTCTACCCCAGCTCCCTCTCCTCTACCCCACCTCCCTCTCCTATACCCCAGCTCCCTCTTATCTACCCCACCTCCCTCTCCTCTGCCCCAGCTCCTTCTCCTCTACCCCAGCTCCCTCTCCATTACCCCAGCTCCCTCTCCTCTACCCCAGCTCCCTCTCCTCTACCCCAGCTCCCTCTCCTCTACCCCAGCTCCCTCTCTTCTACCCCAGCTCCTTCTCCTCTACCCCAGCTCCCTTTCCTCTACCCCTGCTCTTTCTCCTATACTCCAGGTCCCTCTCCTCTACCCCAGCTCCCTCTCCTCTACCCCAGCTCCCTCCCCTCTACCCCAGCTCCCTCTCCTCTACCCCATCTCCATCTCCTCTACCCCAGCTCCCTCTCCTCTACCCCAGCTCCCTCTCCTCTACCCCAGCTCCCTCTCCTACACCCCAGCTCCCTCTCCTCTACCCCAGCTCCCTCTCCTAAAACCCATTTCTCTCTCCTCTACCTCTGCTCCTTCTCCTTTACCACAGCTCCCTCTCCTCTACCCCAGCTCCCTCTCCTCTACCCCAGCTCCCTCTCCTCTACCCCAGCTCCCTCTTTTCTACCCCAGCTCCCTGTCCTCTACCCCAGCTCCCTGTCCTCTACCTCAGCTCATTCTCCTCTACCCCAGGCCCCTCTACTCTACCCCAACTCCCTCTCCTCTACCCCATCTCCCTCTCCTCTACCCTAGCTCCCTCCCCTCTATCCCAGCTCCCTCTCCTCTACCCCAGCTCCCTCTCCTAAAACCCAGCTCCCTCTCTTCTACCCCAGTTTCCTCTCCTCTACCCCAGCTCCCTCTTCTCAACCCCATCTCCCTCTCATCTACCCCAGCTCTCTCTCCTCCTCCCAGCTCCCTCTCCTCTACCCCAGCTCCCTCTCCTCTACCCCAGCTCCCTCTCCTAAAACCCAGCTCCCTCTCTTCTACCCTAGCTCCCTCTCCTCTACCCCAGCTCCCTCTTATCTACCCCAGCTCCCTCTCCTAAAACCCAGCTCCCTCTCTTTTACATCAGCTCCCTCTCCTCTACCCCAGCTCCCTCTCCTCTACCCCAGCTCCCTCTCCTCTACCCCAGCTCCCTCTCCTCTCCCTCAGCTCCCTCTCCTCAACCCCAGCTCCCTCTCCTCTACCCCAGCTCCCTCTCCTCTACCCCAGCTCCCTCTCCTCTACCCCAGCTCCCTCTCCTCTACCCCAGTTCCCTCTCTTATACCCTAGCTCTCTCTCCTCTACCCCAGCTCCCTCTCCTCTACCCCAGCTCCCTCTCCTCTAACCTAGCTCCCTCTCCTCTGCCCCAGCTCTCTCTCCTCCACCCCAGCTCCCGCTCCTCTCCCCCAGCTCCCTCTCCTCTACCCCAGCTCCCTCTCCTCTCCTCAGCTCCCTCTCCTCTTCCCCAGCTCCCTCTCCTCTACCCCAGCTCCCTCTCCTCTAACCCAGCTCCCTCTCATCTGCCCCAGCTCCCTCTCCTACACCCCAGCTCCCGCTTCTCTTCCCCAGCTCCCTCTCCTCTACCCCAGCTCCCTCTCCTCTACCCTAGCTCCATCTCCTCTACCCCAGCTCCCTCTCTTTTACCCCAGCTCCCTCTCCTCTACCCCATCTCCCTCTCCTCTACCCTAGCTCCCTCTCCTCTACCCCAGCTCCCTCTCCTATACCCCAGCTCCCTCTCCTCTACCCCAGCTCCCTTTCCTATACCCCAGCTCCCTCTTATCTACCCCAGCTCCCTCTCCTCTACCCCAGCTCCTTCTCCTAAAACCCAGCTCCCTCTCTTCTACCCCAGCTTCCTCTCCTCTACCCCAGCTCCCTCTTCTCAACCCCATCTCCCTCTCATCTACCCCAGCTCTCTCTCCTCCCCCCAGCTCCCTCTCCTCTACCCCAGCTCCCTCTCCACTACCCAGCTCCCTCTCCTATACCCCAGCTCCCTCTCCTCTATCCCAGCTCCCTCTCCTCTACAACAGCTCCCTCTCCTCTACCCCAGCTCCCTCTCCTAAAACCCAGCTCCCTCTCTTCTACCCCAGCTCCCTCTCCTCTACCCCAGCTCCCTCTTATCTACCCAAGCTCCCTCTCCTAAAACCCAGCTCCCTCTCTTCTACATCAGCTCCCTCTCCTCTACCCCAGCTCCCTCTCCTCTACCCTAGCTCCCTCTCCTCTACCCCAGCTCCCTCTCCTCTACCCTAGCTCCATCTCCTCTACCCCAGCTCCCTCTCTTTTACCCCAGCTCCCTCTCCTCTACCCCAGCTCCCTCTCCTCTACCCTAGCTTCCTCTCCTCTACCCCATCTCCCTCTCCTGTACCCCAGCTCCCTCTCCTCTACCCCAGCTCCCTTTCCTATACCCCAGCTCCCTCTTATCTACCACAGCTCCCTCTCCTCTACCCCAGCTCCTTCTCCTCTACCCCAGCTCCCTCTCCATTATCCCAACTCCCTCTCCTCTACTCCAGCTCCCTCTCCTCTACCCCAGCTCCCTCTCCTCTACCCCAGCTCCCTCTCCTCTACCCCAGCTCCCTCTTCTCAACCCCATCTCCCTCTCATCTACCCCAGCTCTCTCTCCTCCCCCCCAGCTCCCTCTCCTCTACCCCAGCTCCCTCTCGACTACCCCAGCTCCCTCTCCTTTACCCCAGCTCCCTCTCCTCTACCACAGCTCCCTCTCCTCTACAACAGCTCCCTCTCCTCTACCCCAGCTCCCTCTCCTAAAACCCAGCTCCCTCTCTTCTACCCCAGCTCCCTCTCCTCTACCCCAGCTCCCTCTTATCTACCCCAGCTCCCTCTTCTCTACCCCATCTCCCTCTCCTCTCCCTCAGCTCCCTCTCCTCCACCCCAGCTCCCTCTCCTCTACTCCAGCTCCCTCTCCTCTACCCCAGCTCCCTCTCCTCTAACCCAGCTCCCTCTCATCTGCCCCAGCTCCCTCTCCTACACCCCAGCTCCCGCTTCTCTTCCCCAGCTCCCTCTCCTCTACCCCAGCTCCCTCTCCTCTACCCTAGCTCCATCTCCTCTACCCCAGCTCCCTCTCTTTTACCCCAGCTCCCTCTCCTCTACCCCAGCTCCCTCTCCTCTACCCTAGCTCCCTCTCCTCTACCCCAGCTCCCTCTCCTATACCCCAGCTCCCTCTCCTCTACCCCAGCTCCCTTTCCTATACCCCAGCTCCCTCTTATCTACCCCAGCTCCCTCTCCTCTACCCCAGCTCCTTCTCCTCTACCCTAGCTCCCTTTCCATTATCCCAACTCCCTCTCCTCTACTCCAGCTCCCTCTCCTCTACCCCAGCTCCCTCTCCTCTACCCCAGCTCCCTCTCCTCTACCCCAGCTCCCTCTTCTCAACCCCATCTCCCTCTCATCTACCCCAGCTCTCTCTCCTCCCCCCAGCTCCCTCTCCTCTACCCCAGCTCCCTCTCGACTACCCCAGCTCCCTCTCCTTTACCCCAGCTCCCTCTCTTCTACCCCAGCTCCCTCTCCTCTACAACAGCTCCCTCTCCTCAACCCCAGCTCCCTCTCCTAAAACCCAGCTCCCTCTCTTCTACCCCAGCTCCCTCTCCTCTACCCCAGCTCCCTCTTATCTACCCCAGCTCCCTCTTCTCTACCCCATCTCCCTCTCCTCTCCCTCAGCTCCCTCTCCTCCACCCCAGCTCCCTCTCCTCTACCCCAGCTCCCTCTCCTCTACCCCAGCTCCCTCTCCACTACCCCAGCTCCCTCTCCTATACCCCAGCTCCCTCTCCTCTACCCCAGCTCCCTCTCCTATAACCCAGCTCCCTCTCCTCTGCCCCAGCTCCCTCTCCTCCACCCAGCTCCCGCTCCTCTACCCCAGATCCCTCTCCTCTACCCCAGCACCCTCTCCTCTACCCCAGCTCCCTCTCCATTACCCCAGCTTCCTCTCCTCTACCCCAGCTCCCTCTCCTCTACCCCAGCTCCCTTTCCTCTACCCCAGCTCCCTCTCCTCTACCCCACTTCCCTCTCCTATACCCCAGCTCCCTCTTATCTACCGCAGCTCCCTCTCCTCTACCCCAGCTCCTTCTCCTCTACCCCAGCTCCCTCTCCATTACCCCAGCTCCTTCTCCTCTACTCCAGCTCCCTCTCCTCAACCCCAGCTCCCTCTCCTCTACCCCAGCTCCCTCTCCTCTACCCCAGCTCCCTCTCCTCTCCCCCAGCTCCCTCTCCTCTACCCCAGCTCCCACTCCTCTACCCCAGCTCCCTCTCCTCTAACCCAGCTCCTTCTCCTCTACCCCAGCCTCTCCTCTAACCCAACTTCCTCTCCTCTGCCCCAGCTCCCTCTCCTCCACCCCAGCTCCCGCTCCTCTCCCCCTGCTCCCTCTTCTCTACCCCAGCTCCCTCTCCACTACCCCAGCTCCCTCTCCTATACCCCAGCTCCCTCTCCTCTACCCCAGCTCCCTCTCCTCTACAACAGCTCCCTCTCCTCTACCCCAGCTCCCTCTCTAAAACCCAGCTCCCTCTCTTCTACCCCAGCTCCCTCTCCTCTACCCCAGCTCCCTCTTATCTACCCCAGCTCCCTCTCCTATACCCCAGCTCCCTCTCCTCTACCCCAGCTCCCTCTCCTCTACCCCAGCTCCCTCTCCTATAACCCAGCTCCCTCTCCTCTGCCCCAGCTCCCTCTCCTCCACCCCAGCTCCCGCTCCTCTACCCCAGATCCCTCTCCTCTACCCCAGCACCCTCTCCTCTACCCCAGCTCCCTCTCCATTACCCCAGCTCCCTATCCTCTACCCCAGCTCCCTCTCCTCTACCCCAGCTCCCTCTCCTATACCCCAGCTCCCTCTCCTCTACCCCAGCTCCCTCTCCTCTACCCCACCTCCCTCTCCTATACCCCAGCTCCCTCTTATCTACCCCACCTCCCTCTCCTCTGCCCAAGCTCCTTCTCCTCTACCCCAGCTCCCTCTCCATTACCCCAGCTCCCTCTCCTCTACCCCAGCTCCCTCTCCTCTACCCCAGCTCCCTCTCCTCTACCCCAGCTCCCTCTCTTCTACCCCAGCTCCTTCTCCTCTACCCCAGCTCCCTTTCCTCTACCCCTGCTCTTTCTTCTATACTCCAGGTCCCTCTCCTCTACCCCAGCTCCCTCTCCTCTACCCCAGCTCCCTCCCCTCTACCCCAGCTCCCTCTCCTCTACCCCATCTCCATCTCCTCTACCCCAGCTCCCTCTCCTCTACCCCAGCTCCCTCTCCTCTACCCCAGCTCCCTCTCCTACACCCCAGCTCCCTCTCCTCTACCCCAGCTCCCTCTCCTAAAACCCAGCTCTCTCTCCTCTACCTCTGCTCCTTCTCCTTTACCACAGCTCCCTCTCCTCTACCCCAGCTCCCTCTCCTCTACCCCAGCTCCCTCTCCTCTACCCCAGCTCCCTCTTTTCTACCCCAGCTCCCTGTCCTCTACCCCAGCTCCCTGTCCTCTACCTCAGCTCATTCTCCTCTACCCCAGGCCCCTCTACTCTACCCCAACTCCCTCTCCTCTACCCCATCTCCCTCTCCTCTACCCTAGCTCCCTCCCCTCTATCCCAGCTCCCTCTCCTCTACCCCAGCTCCCTCTCCTAAAACCCAGCTCCCTCTCTTCTACCCCAGTTTCCTCTCCTCTACCCCAGCTCCCTCTTCTCAACCCCATCTCCCTCTCATCTACCCCAGCTCTCTCTCCTCCTCCCAGCTCCCTCTCCTCTACCCCAGCTCCCTCTCCACTACCCCAGCTCCCTCTCCTATACCCCAGCTCCCTCTCCTCTACCCCAGCTCCCTCCCCTCTACAACAGCTCCCTCTCCTCTACAACAGCTCCCTCTCCTCTACCCCAGCTCCCTCTCCTAAAACCCAGCTCCCTCTCTTCTACCCTAGCTCCCTCTCCTCTACCCCAGCTCCCTCTTATCTACCCCAGCTCCCTCTCCTAAAACCCAGCTCCCTCTCTTTTACATCAGCTCCCTCTCCTCTACCCCAGCTCCCTCTCCTCTACCCCAGCTCCCTCTCCTCTACCCCAGCTCCCTCTCCTCTCCCTCAGCTCCCTCTCCTCAACCCCAGCTCCCTCTCCTCTACCCCAGCTCCCTCTCCTCTACCCCAGCTCCCTCTCCTCTACCCCAGCTCCCTCTCCTCTACCCCAGTTCCCTCTCTTATACCCTAGCTCTCTCTCCTCTACCCCAGCTCCCTCTCCTCTACCCCAGCTCCCTCTCCTCTAACCTAGCTCCCTCTCCTCTGCCCCAGCTCCCTCTCCTCCACCCCAGCTCCCGCTCCTCTCCCCCAGCTCCCTCTCCTCTACCCCAGCTCCCTCTCCTCTCCTCAGCTCCCTCTCCTCTTCCCCAGCTCCCTCTCCTCTACCCCAGCTCCCTCTCCTCTAACCCAGCTCCCTCTCATCTGCCCCAGCTCCCTCTCCTACACCCCAGCTCCCGCTTCTCTTCCCCAGCTCCCTCTCCTCTACCCCAGCTCCCTCTCCTCTACCCTAGCTCCATCTCCTCTACCCCAGCTCCCTCTCTTTTACCCCAGCTCCCTCTCCTCTACCCCAGCTCCCTCTCCTCTACCCTAGCTCCCTCTCCTCTACCCCAGCTCCCTCTCCTATACCCCAGCTCCCTCTCCTCTACCCCAGCTCCCTTTCCTATACCCCAGCTCCCTCTTATCTACCCCAGCTCCCTCTCCTCTACCCCAGCTCCTTCTCCTAAAACCCAGCTCCCTCTCTTCTACCCCAGCTTCCTCTCCTCTACCCCAGCTCCCTCTTCTCAACCCCATCTCCCTCTCATCTACCCCAGCTCTCTCTCCTCCCCCCAGCTCCCTCTCCTCTACCCCAGCTCCCTCTCCACTACCCCAGCTCCCTCTCCTATACCCCAGCTCCCTCTCCTCTATCCCAGCTCCCTCTCCTCTACAACAGCTCCCTCTCCTCTACCCCAGCTCCCTCTCCTAAAACCCAGCTCCCTCTCTTCTACCCCAGCTCCCTCTCCTCTACCCCAGCTCCCTCTTATCTACCCAAGCTCCCTCTCCTAAAACCCAGCTCCCTCTCTTCTACATCAGCTCCCTCTCCTCTACCCCAGCTCCCTCTCCTCTACCCTAGCTCCCTCTCCTCTACCCCAGCTCCCTCTCCTCTACCCTAGCTCCATCTCCTCTACCCCAGCTCCCTCTCTTTTACCCCAGCTCCCTCTCCTCTACCCCAGCTCCCTCTCCTCTACCCTAGCTCCCTCTCCTCTACCCCAGCTCCCTCTCCTATACCCCAGCTCCCTCTCCTCTACCCCAGCTCCCTTTCCTATACCCCAGCTCCCTCTTATCTACCACAGCTCCCTCTCCTCTACCCCAGCTCCTTCTCCTCTACCCCAGCTCCCTCTCCATTATCCCAACTCCCTCTCCTCTACTCCAGCTCCCTCTCCTCTACCCCAGCTCCCTCTCCTCTACCCCAGCTCCCTCTCCTCTACCCCAGCTCCCTCTTCTCAACCCCATCTCCCTCTCATCTACCCCAGCTCTCTCTCCTCCCCCCCAGCTCCCTCTCCTCTACCCCAGCTCCCTCTCGACTACCCCAGCTCCCTCTCCTTTACCCCAGCTCCCTCTCCTCTACCACAGCTCCCTCTCCTCTACAACAGCTCCCTCTCCTCTACCCCAGCTCCCTCTCCTAAAACCCAGCTCCCTCTCTTCTACCCCAGCTCCCTCTCCTCTACCCCAGCTCCCTCTTATCTACCCCAGCTCCCTCTTCTCTACCCCATCTCCCTCTCCTCTCCCTCAGCTCCCTCTCCTCCACCCCAGCTCCCTCTCCTCTACTCCAGCTCCCTCTCCTCTACCCCAGCTCCCTCTCCTCTAACCCAGCTCCCTCTCATCTGCCCCAGCTCCCTCTCCTACACCCCAGCTCCCGCTTCTCTTCCCCAGCTCCCTCTCCTCTACCCCAGCTCCCTCTCCTCTACCCTAGCTCCATCTCCTCTACCCCAGCTCCCTCTCTTTTACCCCAGCTCCCTCTCCTCTACCCCAGCTCCCTCTCCTATACCCTAGCTCCCTCTCCTCTACCCCAGCTCCCTCTCCTATACCCCAGCTCCCTCTCCTCTACCCCAGCTCCCTTTCCTATACCCCAGCTCCCTCTTATCTACCCCAGCTCCCTCTCCTCTACCCCAGCTCCTTCTCCTCTACCCTAGCTCCCTTTCCATTATCCCAACTCCCTCTCCTCTACTCCAGCTCCCTCTCCTCTACCCCAGCTCCCTCTCCTCTACCCCAGCTCCCTCTCCTCTACCCCAGCTCCCTCTTCTCAACCCCATCTCCCTCTCATCTACCCCAGCTCTCTCTCCTCCCCCCAGCTCCCTCTCCTCTACCCCAGCTCCCTCTCGACTACCCCAGCTCCCTCTCCTTTACCCCAGCTCCCTCTCTTCTACCCCAGCTCCCTCTCCTCTACAACAGCTCCCTCTCCTCAACCCCAGCTCCCTCTCCTAAAACCCAGCTCCCTCTCTTCTACCCCAGCTCCCTCTCCTCTACCCCAGCTCCCTCTTATCTACCCCAGCTCCCTCTTCTCTACCCCATCTCCCTCTCCTCTCCCTCAGCTCCCTCTCCTCCACCCCAGCTCCCTCTCCTCTACCCCAGCTCCCTCTCCTCTACCCCAGCTCCCTCTCCACTACCCCAGCTCCCTCTCCTATACCCCAGCTCCCTCTCCTCTACCCCAGCTCCCTCTCCTATAACCCAGCTCCCTCTCCTCTGCCCCAGCTCCCTCTCCTCCACCCAGCTCCCGCTCCTCTACCCCAGATCCCTCTCCTCTACCCCAGCACCCTCTCCTCTACCCCAGCTCCCTCTCCATTACCCCAGCTTCCTCTCCTCTACCCCAGCTCCCTCTCCTCTACCCCAGCTCCCTTTCCTCTACCCCAGCTCCCTCTCCTCTACCCCACTTCCCTCTCCTATACCCCAGCTCCCTCTTATCTACCGAAGCTCCCTCTCCTCTACCCCAGCTCCTTCTCCTCTACCCCAGCTCCCTCTCCATTACCCCAGCTCCTTCTCCTCTACTCCAGCTCCCTCTCCTCAACCCCAGCTCCCTCTCCTCTACCCCAGCTCCCTCTCCTCTACCCCAGCTCCCTCTCCTCTCCCCCAGCTCCCTCTCCTCTACCCCAGCTCCCACTCCTCTACCCCAGCTCCCTCTCCTCTAACCCAGCTCCTTCTCCTCTACCCCAGCCTCTCCTCTAACCCAACTTCCTCTCCTCTGCCCCAGCTCCCTCTCCTCCACCCCAGCTCCCGCTCCTCTCCCCCTGCTCCCTCTTCTCTACCCCAGCTCCCTCTCCACTACCCCAGCTCCCTCTCCTATACCCCAGCTCCCTCTCCTCTACCCCAGCTCCCTCTCCTCTACAACAGCTCCCTCTCCTCTACCCCAGCTCCCTCTCTAAAACCCAGCTCCCTCTCTTCTACCCAGCTCCCTCTCCTCTACCCCAGCTCCCTCTTATCTACCCCAGCTCCCTCTCCTATACCCCAGCTCCCTCTCCTCTACCCCAGCTCCCTCTCCTCTACCCCAGCTCCCTCTCCTATAACCCAGCTCCCTCTCCTCTGCCCCAGCTCCCTCTCCTCCACCCCAGCTCCCGCTCCTCTACCCCAGATCCCTCTCCTCTACCCCAGCACCCTCTCCTCTACCCCAGCTCCCTCTCCATTACCCCAGCTCCCTATCCTCTACCCCAGCTCCCTCTCCTCTACCCCAGCTCCCTCTCCTATACCCCAGCTCCCTCTCCTCTACCCCAGCTCCCTCTCCTCTACCCCACCTCCCTCTCCTATACCCCAGCTCCCTCTTATCTACCCCACCTCCCTCTCCTCTGCCCCAGCTCCTTCTCCTCTACCCCAGCTCCCTCTCCATTACCCCAGCTCCCTCTCCTCTACCCCAGCTCCCTCTCCTCTACCCCAGCTCCCTCTCCTCTACCCCAGCTCCCTCTCTTCTACCCCAGCTCCTTCTCCTCTACCCCAGCTCCCTTTCCTCTACCCCTGCTCTTTCTCCTATACTCCAGGTCCCTCTCCTCTACCCCAGCTCCCTCTCCTCTACCCCAGCTCCCTCCCCTCTACCCCAGCTCCCTCTCCTCTACCCCATCTCCATCTCCTCTACCCCAGCTCCCTCTCCTCTACCCCAGCTCCCTCTCCTCTACCCCAGCTCCCTCTCCTACACCCCAGCTCCCTCTCCTCTACCCCAGCTCCCTCTCCTAAAACCCAGCTCTCTCTCCTCTACCTCTGCTCCTTCTCCTTTACCACAGCTCCCTCTCCTCTACCCCAGCTCCCTCTCCTCTACCCCAGCTCCCTCTCCTCTACCCCAGCTCCCTCTTTTCTACCCCAGCTCCCTGTCCTCTACCCCAGCTCCCTGTCCTCTACCTCAGCTCATTCTCCTCTACCCCAGGCCCCTCTACTCTACCCCAACTCCCTCTCCTCTACCCCATCTCCCTCTCCTCTACCCTAGCTCCCTCCCCTCTATCCCAGCTCCCTCTCCTCTACCCCAGCTCCCTCTCCTAAAACCCAGCTCCCTCTCTTCTACCCCAGTTTCCTCTCCTCTACCCCAGCTCCCTCTTCTCAACCCCATCTCCCTCTCATCTACCCCAGCTCTCTCTCCTCCTCCCAGCTCCCTCTCCTCTACCCCAGCTCCCTCTCCACTACCCCAGCTCCCTCTCCTATACCCCAGCTCCCTCTCCTCTACCCCAGCTCCCTCCCCTCTACAACAGCTCCCTCTCCTCTACAACAGCTCCCTCTCCTCTACCCCAGCTCCCTCTCCTAAAACCCAGCTCCCTCTCTTCTACCCTAGCTCCCTCTCCTCTACCCCAGCTCCCTCTTATCTACCCCAGCTCCCTCTCCTAAAACCCAGCTCCCTCTCTTTTACATCAGCTCCCTCTCCTCTACCCCAGCTCCCTCTCCTCTACCCCAGCTCCCTCTCCTCTACCCCAGCTCCCTCTCCTCTCCCTCAGCTCCCTCTCCTCTACCCCAGCTCCCTCTCCTCTACCCCAGCTCCCTCTCCTCTACCCCAGCTCCCTCTCCTCTACCCCAGCTCCCTCTCCTCTACCCCAGTTCCCTCTCTTATACCCTAGCTCTCTCTCCTCTACCCCAGCTCCCTCTCCTCTACCCCAGCTCCCTCTCCTCTAACCTAGCTCCCTCTCCTCTGCCCCAGCTCCCTCTCCTCCACCCCAGCTCCCGCTCCTCTCCCCCAGCTCCCTCTCCTCTACCCCAGCTCCCTCTCCTCTCCTCAGCTCCCTCTCCTCTTCCCCAGCTCCCTCTCCTCTACCCCAGCTCCCTCTCCTCTAACCCAGCTCCCTCTCATCTGCCCCAGCTCCCTCTCCTACACCCCAGCTCCCGCTTCTCTTCCCCAGCTCCCTCTCCTCTACCCCAGCTCCCTCTCCTCTACCCTAGCTCCATCTCCTCTACCCCAGCTCCCTCTCTTTTACCCCAGCTCCCTCTCCTCTACCCCAGCTCCCTCTCCTCTACCCTAGCTCCCTCTCCTCTACCCCAGCTCCCTCTCCTATACCCCAGCTCCCTCTCCTCTACCCCAGCTCCCTTTCCTATACCCCAGCTCCCTCTTATCTACCCCAGCTCCCTCTCCTCTACCCCAGCTCCCTCTCCTCTACCCCAGCTCCCTCTCCTCTAACCTAGCTCCCTCTCCTCTGCCCCAGCTCCCTCTCCTCCACCCCAGCTCCCGCTCCTCTCCCCCAGCTCCCTCTCCTCTACCCCAGCTCCCTCTCCTCTCCTCAGCTCCCTCTCCTCTTCCCCAGCTCCCTCTCCTCTACCCCAGCTCCCTCTCCTCTAACCCAGCTCCCTCTCATCTGCCCCAGCTCCCTCTCCTACACCCCAGCTCCCGCTTCTCTTCCCCAGCTCCCTCTCCTCTACCCCAGCTCCCTCTCCTCTACCCTAGCTCCATCTCCTCTACCCCAGCTCCCTCTCTTTTACCCCAGCTCCCTCTCCTCTACCCCAGCTCCCTCTCCTCTACCCTAGCTCCCTCTCCTCTACCCCAGCTCCCTCTCCTATACCCCAGCTCCCTCTCCTCTACCCCAGCTCCCTTTCCTATACCCCAGCTCCCTCTTATCTACCCCAGCTCCCTCTCCTCTACCCCAGCTCCTTCTCCTCTACCCCAGCTCCCTCTCCATTATCCCAACTCCCTCTCCTCTACTCCAGCTCCCTCTCCTCTACCCCAGCTCCCTCTCCTCTACCCCAGCTCCCTCTCCTCTACCCCAGCTCCCTCTTCTCAACCCCAGCTCCCTCTCCTCTACCCCAGCTCCCTCTCCTAAAACCCAGCTCTCTCTCCTCTACCTCTGCTCCTTCTCCTTTACCACAGCTCCCTCTCCTCTACCCCAGCTCCCTCTCCTCTACCCCAGCTCCCTCTCCTCTACAACAGCTCCCTCTCCTCTACCCCAGCTCCCTCTCCTAAAACCCAGCTCCCACTCTTCTACCCCAGCTCCCTCTCCTCTACCCCAGCTCCCTCTTATCTACCCCAGCTCCCTCTTCTCTACCCCATCTCCCTCTCCTCTCCCTCAGCTCCCTCTCCTCCACCCCAGCTCCCTCTCCTCTGCCCCAGCTCCCTCTCCTCTACCCCAGCTCCCTCTCCACTACCCCAGCTCCCTCTCCTATACCCCAGCTCCCTCTCCTCTACCGCAGCTCCCTCTCCTATAACCCAGCTCCCTCTCCTCTGCCCCAGCTCCCTCTCCTCCACCCAGCTCCCGCTCCTCTACCCCAGATCCCTCTCCTCTACCCCAGCACCCTCTCCTCTACCCCAGCTCCCTCTCCATTACCCCAGCTCCCTCTCCTCTACCCCAGCTCCCTCTCCTCTACCCCAGCTCCCTTTCCTCTACCCCAGCTCCCTCTCCTCTACCCCACTTCCCTCTCCTATACCCCAGCTCCCTCTTATCTACCGCAGCTCCCTCTCCTCTACCCCAGCTCCTTCTCCTCTACCCCAGCTCCCTCTCCATTACCCCAGCTCCTTCTCCTCTACTCCAGCTCCCTCTCCTCAACCCCAGCTCCCTCTCCTCTACCCCAGCTCCCTCTCCTCTACCCCAGCTCCCTCTCCTCTCCCCCAGCTCCCTCTCCTCTACCCCAGCTCCCACTCCTCTACCCCAGCTCCCTCTCCTCTAACCCAGCTCCTTCTCCTCTACCCCAGCCTCTCCTCTAACCCAACTCCCTCTCCTACACCCCAGCTCCCTCTCCTCTACCCCAGCTCCCTCTCCTAAAACCCAGCTCTCTCTCCTCTACCCCAGCTCCTTCTCCTTTACCACAGCTCCCTCTCCTCTACCCCAGCTCCCTCTCCTCTACCCCAGCTCCCTCTCCTCTACCCCAGCTCCCTCTTTTCTACCCCAGCTCCCTGTCCTCTACCCCAGCTCCCTGTCCTCTACCCCAGCTCATTCTCCTTTACCCCAGGCCCCTCTACTCTACCCCAACTCCCTCTCCTCTACCCCATCTCCCTCTCCTCTACCCTAGCTCCCTCTCCTCTACCCCAGCTCCCTCTCCTCTACCCCAGCTCCCTCTCCTAAAACCCAGCTCCCTCTCTTCTACCCCAGCTTCCTCTCCTCTACCCCAGCTCCCTCTTCTCAACCCCATCTCCCTCTCATCTACCCCAGCTCTCTCTCCTCCCCCCAGCTCCCTCTCCTCTACCCCAGCTCCCTCTCCACTACCCCAGCTCCCTCTCCTATACCCCAGCTCCCTCTCCTCTATCCCAGCTCCCTCTCCTCTACAACAGCTCCCTCTCCTCTACCCCAGCTCCCTCTCCTAAAACCCAGCTCCCTCTCTTCTACCCCAGCTCCCTCTCCTCTACCCCAGCTCCCTCTTATCTACCCAAGCTCCCTCTCCTAAAACCCAGCTCCCTCTCTTCTACATCAGCTCCCTCTCCTCTACCCCAGCTCCCTCTCCTCTACCCCAGCTCCCTCTCCTCTACCCCAGCTCCCTCTCCTCTCCCTCAGCTCCCTCTCCTCTACCCCAGCTCCCTCTCCTCTACCCCAGCTCCCTCTCCTCTACCCCAGCTCCCTCTCCTCTACCCCAGCTGCCTCTCCTCTACCCCAGTTCCCTCTCTTATACCCTAGCTCTCTCTCCTCTACCCCAGCTCCCTCTCCTCTACCCCAGCTCCCTCTCCTCTAACCTAGCTCCCTCTCCTCTGCCCCAGCTCCCTCTCCTCCACCCCAGCTCCCGCTCCTCTCCCCCAGCTCCCTCTCCTCTACCCCAGCTCCCTCTCCTCTCCTCAGCTCCCTCTCCTCTTCCCTAGCTCCCTCTCCTCTACCCCAGCTCCCTCTCCTCTAACCCAGCTCCCTCTCATCTGCCCCAGCTCCCTCTCCTACACCCCAGCTCCCGCTTCTCTTCCCCAGCTCCCTCTCCTCTACCCCAGATCCCTCTCCTCTACCCTAGCTCCATCTCCTCTACCCCAGCTCCCTCTCTTTTACCCCAGCTCCCTCTCCTCTACCCCAGCTCCCTCTCCTCTACCCTAGCTCCCTCTCCTCTACCCCAGCTCCCTCTCCTATACCCCAGCTCCCTCTCCTCTACCCCAGCTCCCTTTCCTATAACCCAGCTCCCTCTTATCTACCCCAGCTCCCTCTCCTCTACCCCAGCTCCTTCTCCTCTACCCCAGCTCCCTCTCCATTATCCCAACTCCCTCTCCTCTACTCCAGCTCCCTCTCCTCTACCCCAGCTCCCTCTCCTCTACCCCAGCTCCCTCTCCTCTACCCCAGCTCCCTCTTCTCAACCCCATCTCCCTCTCATCTACCCCAACGCTCTCTCCTCCCCCCCCCCCCAGCTCCCTCTCCTCTACCCCAGCTCCCTCTCGACTACCCCAGCTCCCTCTCCTTTACCCCAGCTCCCTCTCCTCTACCCCAGCTCCCTCTCCTCTACAACAGCTCCCTCTCCTCTACCCCAGCTCCCTCTCCTAAAACCCAGCTCCCTCTCTTCTACCCCAGCTCCCTCTCCTCTACCCCAGCTCCCTCTTATCTACCCCAGCTCCCTCTTCTCTACCCCATCTCCCTCTCCTCTCCCTCAGCTCCCTCTCCTCCACCCCAGCTCCCTCTCCTCTACTCCAGCTCCCTCTCCTCTACCCCAGCTCCCTCTCCTCTAACCCAGCTCCCTCTCATCTGCCCCAGCTCCCTCTCCTACACCCAGCTCCCGCTTCTCTTCCCCAGCTCCCTCTCCTCTACCCCAGCTCCCTCTCCTCTACCCTAGCTCCATCTCCTCTACCCCAGCTCCCTCTCTTTTACCCCAGCTCCCTCTCCTCTACCCCAGCTCCCTCTCCTCTACCCTAGCTCCCTCTCCTCTACCCCAGCTCCCTCTCCTATACCCCAGCTCCCTCTCCTCTACCCAAGCTCCCTTTCCTATACCCCAGCTCCCTCTTATCTACCCCAGCTCCCTCTCCTCTACCCCAGCTCCTTCTCCTCTTCCCCAGCTCCCTCTCCATTATCCCAACTCCCTCTCCTCTACTCCAGCTCCCTCTCCTCTACCCCAGCTCCCTCTCCTCTACCCCAGCTCCCTCTCCTCTACCCCAGCTCCCTCTTCTCAACCCCATCTCCCTCTCATCTACCCCAGCTCTCTCTCCTCCCCCAGCTCCCTCTCCTCTACCCCAGATCCCTCTCGACTACCCCAGCTCCCTCTCCTTTACCCCAGCTCCCTCTCCTCTACCCCAGCTCCCTCTCCTCTACAACAGCTCCCACTCCTCTACCCCAGCTCCCTCTCCTAAAACCCAGCTCCCTCTCTTCTACCCCAGCTCCCTCTCCTCTACCCCAGCTCCCTCTTATCTACCCCAGCTCCCTCTTCTCTACCCCATCTCCCTCTCCTCTCCCTCAGCTCCCTCTCCTCCACCCCAGCTCCCTCTCCTCTACCCCAGCTCCCTCTCCTCTACCCCAGCTCCCTCTCCACTACCCCAGCTCCCTCTCCTATACCCCAGCTCCTTCTCCTCTACCCCAGCTCCCTCTCCATTATCCCAACTCCCTCTCCTCTACTCCAGCTCCCTCTCCTCTACCCCAGCTCCCTCTCCTCTACCCCAGCTCCCTCTCCTCTACCCCAGCTCCCTCTTCTCAACCCCATCTCCCTCTCATCTACCCCAGCTCTCTCTCCTCCCCCCAGCTCCCTCTCCTCCACCCCAGCTCCCGCTCCTCTCCCCCAGCTCCCTCTCCTCTACCCCAGCTCCCTCTCCTCTCCTCAGCTCCCTCTCCTCTTCCCCAGCTCCCTCTCCTCTACCCCAGCTCCCTCTCCTCTACCCCAGCTCCCTCTCCTCTACCCCAGCTCCCTCTTCTCAACCCCATCTCCCTCTCATCTACCCCAGCTCTCTCTCCTCCCCCCAGCTCCCTCTCCTCTACCCCAGCTCCCTCTCGACTACCCCAGCTCCCTCTCCTTTACCCCAGCTCCCTCTCCTCTACCCCAGCTCCCTCTCCTCTACAACAGCTCCCTCTCCTATACCCCAGCTCCCTCTCCTCTATCCCAGCTCCCTCTCCTCTACAACAGCTCCCTCTCCTCTTCCCCAGCTCCCTCTCCTCTACCCCAGCTCCCTCTCCTCTAACCCAGCTCCCTCTCATCTGCCCCAGCTCCCTCTCCTACACCCCAGCTCCCGCTTCTCTTCCCCAGCTCCCTCTCCTCTACCCCAGCTCCCTCTCCTCTACCCTAGCTCCATCTCCTCTACCCCAGCTCCCTCTCTTTTACCCCAGCTCCCTCTCCTCTACCCCAGCTCCCTCTCCTCTACCCTAGCTCCCTCTCCTCTACCCCAGCTCCCTCTCCTATACCCCAGCTCCCTCTCCTCTACCCCAGCTCCCTTTCCTATACCCCAGCTCCCTCTTATCTACCCCAGCTCCCTCTCCTCTACCCCAGCTCCTTCTCCTCTACCCCAGCTCCCTCTCCATTATCCCAACTCCCTCTCCTCTACTCCAGCTCCCTCTCCTCTACCCCAGCTCCCTCTCCTCTACCCCAGCTCCCTCTCCTCTACCCCAGCTCCCTCTTCTCAACCCCAGCTCCCTCTCCTCTACCCCAGCTCCCTCTCCTAAAACCCAGCTCTCTCTCCTCTACCTCTGCTCCTTCTCCTTTACCACAGCTCCCTCTCCTCTACCCCAGCTCCCTCTCCTCTACCCCAGCTCCCTCTCCTCTACAACAGCTCCCTCTCCTCTACCCCAGCTCCCTCTCCTAAAACCCAGCTCCCACTCTTCTACCCCAGCTCCCTCTCCTCTACCCCAGCTCCCTCTTATCTACCCCAGCTCCCTCTTCTCTACCCCATCTCCCTCTCCTCTCCCTCAGCTCCCTCTCCTCCACCCCAGCTCCCTCTCCTCTGCCCCAGCTCCCTCTCCTCTACCCCAGCTCCCTCTCCACTACCCCAGCTCCCTCTCCTATACCCCAGCTCCCTCTCCTCTACCGCAGCTCCCTCTCCTATAACCCAGCTCCCTCTCCTCTGCCCCAGCTCCCTCTCCTCCACCCAGCTCCCGCTCCTCTACCCCAGATCCCTCTCCTCTACCCCAGCACCCTCTCCTCTACCCCAGCTCCCTCTCCATTACCCCAGCTCCCTCTCCTCTACCCCAGCTCCCTCTCCTCTACCCCAGCTCCCTTTCCTCTACCCCAGCTCCCTCTCCTCTACCCCACTTCCCTCTCCTATACCCCAGCTCCCTCTTATCTACCGCAGCTCCCTCTCCTCTACCCCAGCTCCTTCTCCTCTACCCCAGCTCCCTCTCCATTACCCCAGCTCCTTCTCCTCTACTCCAGCTCCCTCTCCTCAACCCCAGCTCCCTCTCCTCTACCCCAGCTCCCTCTCCTCTACCCCAGCTCCCTCTCCTCTCCCCCAGCTCCCTCTCCTCTACCCCAGCTCCCACTCCTCTACCCCAGCTCCCTCTCCTCTAACCCAGCTCCTTCTCCTCTACCCCAGCCTCTCCTCTAACCCAACTCCCTCTCCTACACCCCAGCTCCCTCTCCTCTACCCCAGCTCCCTCTCCTAAAACCCAGCTCTCTCTCCTCTACCCCAGCTCCTTCTCCTTTACCACAGCTCCCTCTCCTCTACCCCAGCTCCCTCTCCTCTACCCCAGCTCCCTCTCCTCTACCCCAGCTCCCTCTTTTCTACCCCAGCTCCCTGTCCTCTACCCCAGCTCCCTGTCCTCTACCCCAGCTCATTCTCCTTTACCCCAGGCCCCTCTACTCTACCCCAACTCCCTCTCCTCTACCCCATCTCCCTCTCCTCTACCCTAGCTCCCTCTCCTCTACCCCAGCTCCCTCTCCTCTACCCCAGCTCCCTCTCCTAAAACCCAGCTCCCTCTCTTCTACCCCAGCTTCCTCTCCTCTACCCCAGCTCCCTCTTCTCAACCCCATCTCCCTCTCATCTACCCCAGCTCTCTCTCCTCCCCCCAGCTCCCTCTCCTCTACCCCAGCTCCCTCTCCACTACCCCAGCTCCCTCTCCTATACCCCAGCTCCCTCTCCTCTATCCCAGCTCCCTCTCCTCTACAACAGCTCCCTCTCCTCTACCCCAGCTCCCTCTCCTAAAACCCAGCTCCCTCTCTTCTACCCCAGCTCCCTCTCCTCTACCCCAGCTCCCTCTTATCTACCCAAGCTCCCTCTCCTAAAACCCAGCTCCCTCTCTTCTACATCAGCTCCCTCTCCTCTACCCCAGCTCCCTCTCCTCTACCCCAGCTCCCTCTCCTCTACCCCAGCTCCCTCTCCTCTCCCTCAGCTCCCTCTCCTCTACCCCAGCTCCCTCTCCTCTACCCCAGCTCCCTCTCCTCTACCCCAGCTCCCTCTCCTCTACCCCAGCTGCCTCTCCTCTACCCCAGTTCCCTCTCTTATACCCTAGCTCTCTCTCCTCTACCCCAGCTCCCTCTCCTCTACCCCAGCTCCCTCTCCTCTAACCTAGCTCCCTCTCCTCTGCCCCAGCTCCCTCTCCTCCACCCCAGCTCCCGCTCCTCTCCCCCAGCTCCCTCTCCTCTACCCCAGCTCCCTCTCCTCTCCTCAGCTCCCTCTCCTCTTCCCTAGCTCCCTCTCCTCTACCCCAGCTCCCTCTCCTCTAACCCAGCTCCCTCTCATCTGCCCCAGCTCCCTCTCCTACACCCCAGCTCCCGCTTCTCTTCCCCAGCTCCCTCTCCTCTACCCCAGATCCCTCTCCTCTACCCTAGCTCCATCTCCTCTACCCCAGCTCCCTCTCCTCTACCCCAGCTCCCTCTCCTCTACCCCAGCTCCCTCTCCTACACCCCAGCTCCCTCTCCTCTACCCCAGCTCCCTCTCCTAAAACCCAGCTCTCTCTCCTCTACCTCTGCTCCTTCTCCTTTACCACAGCTCCCTCTCCTCTACCCCAGCTCCCTTTCCTCTACCCCAGCTCCCTCTCCTCTACCCCAGCTCCCTCTTTTCTACCCCAGCTCCCTGTCCTCTACCCCAGCTCCCTGTCCTCTACCTCAGCTCATTCTCCTCTACCCCAGGCCCCTCTACTCTACCCCAACTCCCTCTCCTCTACCCCATCTCCCTCTCCTCTACCCTAGCTCCCTCCCCTCTATCCCAGCTCCCTCTCCTCTACCCCAGCTCCCTCTCCTAAAACCCAGCTCCCTCTCTTCTACCCCAGTTTCCTCTCCTCTACCCCAGCTCCCTCTTCTCAACCCCATCTCCCTCTCATCTACCCCAGCTCTCTCTCCTCCTCCCAGCTCCCTCTCCTCTACCCCAGCTCCCTCTCCACTACCCCAGCTCCCTCTCCTATACCCCAGCTCCCTCTCCTCTACCCCAGCTCCCTCCCCTCTACAACAGCTCCCTCTCCTCTACAACAGCTCCCTCTCCTCTACCCCAGCTCCCTCTCCTAAAACCCAGCTCCCTCTCTTCTACCCTAGCTCCCTCTCCTCTACCCCAGCTCCCTCTTATCTACCCCAGCTCCCTCTCCTAAAACCCAGCTCCCTCTCTTTTACATCAGCTCCCTCTCCTCTACCCCAGCTCCCTCTCCTCTACCCCAGCTCCCTCTCCTCTACCCCAGCTCCCTCTCCTCTCCCTCAGCTCCCTCTCCTCTACCCCAGCTCCCTCTCCTCTACCCCAGCTCCCTCTCCTCTACCCCAGCTCCCTCTCCTCTACCCCAGCTCCCTCTCCTCTACCCCAGTTCCCTCTCTTATACCCTAGCTCTCTCTCCTCTACCCCAGCTCCCTCTCCTCTACCCCAGCTCCCTCTCCTCTAACCTAGCTCCCTCTCCTCTGCCCCAGCTCCCTCTCCTCCACCCCAGCTCCCGCTCCTCTCCCCCAGCTCCCTCTCCTCTACCCCAGCTCCCTCTCCTCTCCTCAGCTCCCTCTCCTCTTCCCCAGCTCCCTCTCCTCTACCCCAGCTCCCTCTCCTCTAACCCAGCTCCCTCTCATCTGCCCCAGCTCCCTCTCCTACACCCCAGCTCCCGCTTCTCTTCCCCAGCTCCCTCTCCTCTACCCCAGCTCCCTCTCCTCTACCCTAGCTCCATCTCCTCTACCCCAGCTCCCTCTCTTTTACCCCAGCTCCCTCTCCTCTACCCCAGCTCCCTCTCCTCTACCCTAGCTCCCTCTCCTCTACCCCAGCTCCCTCTCCTATACCCCAGCTCCCTCTCCTCTACCCCAGCTCCCTTTCCTATACCCCAGCTCCCTCTTATCTACCCCAGCTCCCTCTCCTCTACCCCAGCTCCCTCTCCTCTACCCCAGCTCCCTCTCCTCTAACCTAGCTCCCTCTCCTCTGCCCCAGCTCCCTCTCCTCCACCCCAGCTCCCGCTCCTCTCCCCCAGCTCCCTCTCCTCTACCCCAGCTCCCTCTCCTCTCCTCAGCTCCCTCTCCTCTTCCCCAGCTCCCTCTCCTCTACCCCAGCTCCCTCTCCTCTAACCCAGCTCCCTCTCATCTGCCCCAGCTCCCTCTCCTACACCCCAGCTCCCGCTTCTCTTCCCCAGCTCCCTCTCCTCTACCCCAGCTCCCTCTCCTCTACCCTAGCTCCATCTCCTCTACCCCAGCTCCCTCTCTTTTACCCCAGCTCCCTCTCCTCTACCCCAGCTCCCTCTCCTCTACCCTAGCTCCCTCTCCTCTACCCCAGCTCCCTCTCCTATACCCCAGCTCCCTCTCCTCTACCCCAGCTCCCTTTCCTATACCCCAGCTCCCTCTTATCTACCCCAGCTCCCTCTCCTCTACCCCAGCTCCTTCTCCTCTACCCCAGCTCCCTCTCCATTATCCCAACTCCCTCTCCTCTACTCCAGCTCCCTCTCCTCTACCCCAGCTCCCTCTCCTCTACCCCAGCTCCCTCTCCTCTACCCCAGCTCCCTCTTCTCAACCCCAGCTCCCTCTCCTCTACCCCAGCTCCCTCTCCTAAAACCCAGCTCTCTCTCCTCTACCTCTGCTCCTTCTCCTTTACCACAGCTCCCTCTCCTCTACCCCAGCTCCCTCTCCTCTACCCCAGCTCCCTCTCCTCTACAACAGCTCCCTCTCCTCTACCCCAGCTCCCTCTCCTAAAACCCAGCTCCCACTCTTCTACCCCAGCTCCCTCTCCTCTACCCCAGCTCCCTCTTATCTACCCCAGCTCCCTCTTCTCTACCCCATCTCCCTCTCCTCTCCCTCAGCTCCCTCTCCTCCACCCCAGCTCCCTCTCCTCTGCCCCAGCTCCCTCTCCTCTACCCCAGCTCCCTCTCCACTACCCCAGCTCCCTCTCCTATACCCCAGCTCCCTCTCCTCTACCGCAGCTCCCTCTCCTATAACCCAGCTCCCTCTCCTCTGCCCCAGCTCCCTCTCCTCCACCCAGCTCCCGCTCCTCTACCCCAGATCCCTCTCCTCTACCCCAGCACCCTCTCCTCTACCCCAGCTCCCTCTCCATTACCCCAGCTCCCTCTCCTCTACCCCAGCTCCCTCTCCTCTACCCCAGCTCCCTTTCCTCTACCCCAGCTCCCTCTCCTCTACCCCACTTCCCTCTCCTATACCCCAGCTCCCTCTTATCTACCGCAGCTCCCTCTCCTCTACCCCAGCTCCTTCTCCTCTACCCCAGCTCCCTCTCCATTACCCCAGCTCCTTCTCCTCTACTCCAGCTCCCTCTCCTCAACCCCAGCTCCCTCTCCTCTACCCCAGCTCCCTCTCCTCTACCCCAGCTCCCTCTCCTCTCCCCCAGCTCCCTCTCCTCTACCCCAGCTCCCACTCCTCTACCCCAGCTCCCTCTCCTCTAACCCAGCTCCTTCTCCTCTACCCCAGCCTCTCCTCTAACCCAACTCCCTCTCCTACACCCCAGCTCCCTCTCCTCTACCCCAGCTCCCTCTCCTAAAACCCAGCTCTCTCTCCTCTACCCCAGCTCCTTCTCCTTTACCACAGCTCCCTCTCCTCTACCCCAGCTCCCTCTCCTCTACCCCAGCTCCCTCTCCTCTACCCCAGCTCCCTCTTTTCTACCCCAGCTCCCTGTCCTCTACCCCAGCTCCCTGTCCTCTACCCCAGCTCATTCTCCTTTACCCCAGGCCCCTCTACTCTACCCCAACTCCCTCTCCTCTACCCCATCTCCCTCTCCTCTACCCTAGCTCCCTCTCCTCTACCCCAGCTCCCTCTCCTCTACCCCAGCTCCCTCTCCTAAAACCCAGCTCCCTCTCTTCTACCCCAGCTTCCTCTCCTCTACCCCAGCTCCCTCTTCTCAACCCCATCTCCCTCTCATCTACCCCAGCTCTCTCTCCTCCCCCCAGCTCCCTCTCCTCTACCCCAGCTCCCTCTCCACTACCCCAGCTCCCTCTCCTATACCCCAGCTCCCTCTCCTCTATCCCAGCTCCCTCTCCTCTACAACAGCTCCCTCTCCTCTACCCCAGCTCCCTCTCCTAAAACCCAGCTCCCTCTCTTCTACCCCAGCTCCCTCTCCTCTACCCCAGCTCCCTCTTATCTACCCAAGCTCCCTCTCCTAAAACCCAGCTCCCTCTCTTCTACATCAGCTCCCTCTCCTCTACCCCAGCTCCCTCTCCTCTACCCCAGCTCCCTCTCCTCTACCCCAGCTCCCTCTCCTCTCCCTCAGCTCCCTCTCCTCTACCCCAGCTCCCTCTCCTCTACCCCAGCTCCCTCTCCTCTACCCCAGCTCCCTCTCCTCTACCCCAGCTGCCTCTCCTCTACCCCAGTTCCCTCTCTTATACCCTAGCTCTCTCTCCTCTACCCCAGCTCCCTCTCCTCTACCCCAGCTCCCTCTCCTCTAACCTAGCTCCCTCTCCTCTGCCCCAGCTCCCTCTCCTCCACCCCAGCTCCCGCTCCTCTCCCCCAGCTCCCTCTCCTCTACCCCAGCTCCCTCTCCTCTCCTCAGCTCCCTCTCCTCTTCCCTAGCTCCCTCTCCTCTACCCCAGCTCCCTCTCCTCTAACCCAGCTCCCTCTCATCTGCCCCAGCTCCCTCTCCTACACCCCAGCTCCCGCTTCTCTTCCCCAGCTCCCTCTCCTCTACCCCAGATCCCTCTCCTCTACCCTAGCTCCATCTCCTCTACCCCAGCTCCCTCTCTTTTACCCCAGCTCCCTCTCCTCTACCCCAGCTCCCTCTCCTCTACCCTAGCTCCCTCTCCTCTACCCCAGCTCCCTCTCCTATACCCCAGCTCCCTCTCCTCTACCCCAGCTCCCTTTCCTATAACCCAGCTCCCTCTTATCTACCCCAGCTCCCTCTCCTCTACCCCAGCTCCTTCTCCTCTACCCCAGCTCCCTCTCCATTATCCCAACTCCCTCTCCTCTACTCCAGCTCCCTCTCCTCTACCCCAGCTCCCTCTCCTCTACCCCAGCTCCCTCTCCTCTACCCCAGCTCCCTCTTCTCAACCCCATCTCCCTCTCATCTACCCCAACGCTCTCTCCTCCCCCCCCCCCCCCCCAGCTCCCTCTCCTCTACCCCAGCTCCCTCTCGACTACCCCAGCTCCCTCTCCTTTACCCCAGCTCCCTCTCCTCTACCCCAGCTCCCTCTCCTCTACAACAGCTCCCTCTCCTCTACCCCAGCTCCCTCTCCTAAAACCCAGCTCCCTCTCTTCTACCCCAGCTCCCTCTCCTCTACCCCAGCTCCCTCTTATCTACCCCAGCTCCCTCTTCTCTACCCCATCTCCCTCTCCTCTCCCTCAGCTCCCTCTCCTCCACCCCAGCTCCCTCTCCTCTACTCCAGCTCCCTCTCCTCTACCCCAGCTCCCTCTCCTCTAACCCAGCTCCCTCTCATCTGCCCCAGCTCCCTCTCCTACACCCAGCTCCCGCTTCTCTTCCCCAGCTCCCTCTCCTCTACCCCAGCTCCCTCTCCTCTACCCTAGCTCCATCTCCTCTACCCCAGCTCCCTCTCTTTTACCCCAGCTCCCTCTCCTCTACCCCAGCTCCCTCTCCTCTACCCTAGCTCCCTCTCCTCTACCCCAGCTCCCTCTCCTATACCCCAGCTCCCTCTCCTCTACCCAAGCTCCCTTTCCTATACCCCAGCTCCCTCTTATCTACCCCAGCTCCCTCTCCTCTACCCCAGCTCCTTCTCCTCTTCCCCAGCTCCCTCTCCATTATCCCAACTCCCTCTCCTCTACTCCAGCTCCCTCTCCTCTACCCCAGCTCCCTCTCCTCTACCCCAGCTCCCTCTCCTCTACCCCAGCTCCCTCTTCTCAACCCCATCTCCCTCTCATCTACCCCAGCTCTCTCTCCTCCCCCAGCTCCCTCTCCTCTACCCCAGATCCCTCTCGACTACCCCAGCTCCCTCTCCTTTACCCCAGCTCCCTCTCCTCTACCCCAGCTCCCTCTCCTCTACAACAGCTCCCACTCCTCTACCCCAGCTCCCTCTCCTAAAACCCAGCTCCCTCTCTTCTACCCCAGCTCCCTCTCCTCTACCCCAGCTCCCTCTTATCTACCCCAGCTCCCTCTTCTCTACCCCATCTCCCTCTCCTCTCCCTCAGCTCCCTCTCCTCCACCCCAGCTCCCTCTCCTCTACCCCAGCTCCCTCTCCTCTACCCCAGCTCCCTCTCCACTACCCCAGCTCCCTCTCCTATACCCCAGCTCCTTCTCCTCTACCCCAGCTCCCTCTCCATTATCCCAACTCCCTCTCCTCTACTCCAGCTCCCTCTCCTCTACCCCAGCTCCCTCTCCTCTACCCCAGCTCCCTCTCCTCTACCCCAGCTCCCTCTTCTCAACCCCATCTCCCTCTCATCTACCCCAGCTCTCTCTCCTCCCCCCAGCTCCCTCTCCTCCACCCCAGCTCCCGCTCCTCTCCCCCAGCTCCCTCTCCTCTACCCCAGCTCCCTCTCCTCTCCTCAGCTCCCTCTCCTCTTCCCCAGCTCCCTCTCCTCTACCCCAGCTCCCTCTCCTCTACCCCAGCTCCCTCTCCTCTACCCCAGCTCCCTCTTCTCAACCCCATCTCCCTCTCATCTACCCCAGCTCTCTCTCCTCCCCCCAGCTCCCTCTCCTCTACCCCAGCTCCCTCTCGACTACCCCAGCTCCCTCTCCTTTACCCCAGCTCCCTCTCCTCTACCCCAGCTCCCTCTCCTCTACAACAGCTCCCTCTCCTCTACCCCAGCTCCCTCTCCTAAAACCCAGCTCCCTCTCTTTTACCCCAGCTCCCTCTCCTCTACCCCAGCTCCCTCTTATCTACCCCAGCTCCCTCTTCTCTACCCCATCTCCCTCTCCTCTCCCTCAGCTCCCTCTCCTCCACCCCAGCTCCCTCTCCTCTACCCCAGCTCCCTCTCCTCTACCCCAGCTCCCTCTCCACTACCCCAGCTCCCTCTCCTATACCCCAGCTCCCTCTCCTCTACCGCAGCTCCCTCTCCTATAACCCAGCTCCCTCTCCTCTGCCCCAGCTCCCTCTCCTCCACCCAGCTCCCGCTCCTCTACCCCAGATCCCTCTCCTCTACCCCAGCACCCTCTCCTCTACCCCAGCTCCCTCTCCATTACCCCAGCTCCCTCTCCTCTACCCCAGCTCCCTCTCCTCTACCCCAGCTCCCTTTCCTCTACCCCAGCTCCCTCTCCTCTACCCCACCTCCCTCTCCTATACCCCAGCTCCCTCTTATCTACCCCACCTCCCTCTCCTCTACCCCAGCTCCTTCTCATCTACCCCAGCTCCCTCTCCATTAGCCCAGCTCCCTCTCCTCTACCCCAGCTCCCTCTCCTCTACCCCAGCTCCCTCTCCTCTACCCCAGCTCCCTCTCCTCTACCCCAGCTTCCTCTCCTCTCCCCCAGCTCCCTCTCCTCTACCCCAGCTCCCACTCCTCTACCCCAGCTCCCTCTCCTCTAACCCAGCTCCTTCTCCTCTACCCCAGCCTCTCCTCTAACCCAACTCCCTCTCCTACACCCCAGCTCCCTCTCCTCTACCCCAGCTCCCTCTCCTAAAACCCAGCTCTCTCTCCTCTACCCCAGCTCCTCCTCCTTTACCACAGCTCCCTCTCCTCTACCCCAGCTCCCTCTCCTCTACCCCAGCTCCCTCTCCTCTACCCCAGCTCCCTCTTTTCTACCCCAGCTCCCTGTCCTCTACCCCAGCTCCCTGTCCTCTACCCCAGCTCATTCTCCTTTACCCCAGGCCCCTCTACTCTACCCCAACTCCCTCTCCTCTACCCCATCTCCCTCTCCTCTACCCTAGCTCCCTCTCCTCTACCCCAGCTCCCTCTCCTCTACCCCAGCTCCCTCTCCTAAAACCCAGCTCCCTCTCTTCTACCCCAGCTTCCTCTCCTTTACCCCAGCTCCCTCTTCTCAACCCCATCTCCCTCTCATCTACCCCAGCTCTCTCTCCTCCCCCCAGCTCCCTCTCCTCTACCCCAGCTCCCTCTCCACTACCCCAGCTCCCTCTCCTATACCCCAGCTCCCTCTCCTCTATCCCAGCTCCCTCTCCTCTACAACAGCTCCCTCTCCTCTACCCCAGCTCCCTCTCCTAAAACCCAGCTCCCTCTCTTCTACCCCAGCTCCCTCTCCTCTACCCCAGCTCCCTCTTATCTACCCAAGCTCCCTCTCCTAAAACCCAGCTCCCTCTCTTCTACATCAGCTCCCTCTCCTCTACCCCAGCTCCCTCTCCTCTACCCTAGCTCCCTCTCCTCTACCCCAGCTCCCTCTCCTCTACCCTAGCTCCATCTCCTCTACCCCAGCTCCCTCTCTTTTACCCCAGCTCCCTCTCCTCTACCCCAGCTCCCTCTCCTCTACCCTAGCTCCCTCTCCTCTACCCCAGCTCCCTCTCCTATACCCCAGCTCCCTCTCCTCTACCCCAGCTCCCTTTCCTATACCCCAGCTCCCTCTTATCTACCCCAGCTCCCTCTCCTCTACCCCAGCTCCTTCTCCTCTACCCCAGCTCCCTCTCCATTATCCCAACTCCCTCTCCTCTACTCCAGCTCCCTCTCCTCTACCCCAGCTCCCTCTCCTCTACCCCAGCTCCCTCTCCTCTACCCCAGCTCCCTCTTCTCAACCCCATCTCCCTCTCATCTACCCCAGCTCTCTCTCCTCCCCCCTAGCTCCCTCTCCTCTACCCCAGCTCCCTCTCGACTACCCCAGCTCCCTCTCCTTTACCCCAGCTCCCTCTCCTCTACCACAGCTCCCTCTCCTCTACAACAGCTCCCTCTCCTCTACCCCAGCTCCCTCTCCTAAAACCCAGCTCCCTCTCTTCTACCCCAGCTCCCTCTCCTCTACCCCAGCTCCCTCTTATCTACCCCAGCTCCCTCTTCTCTACCCCATCTCCCTCTCCTCTCCCTCAGCTCCCTCTCCTCCACCCCAGCTCCCTCTCCTCTACTCCAGCTCCCTCTCCTCTACCCCAGCTCCCTCTCCTCTAACCCAGCTCCCTCTCATCTGCCCCAGCTCCCTCTCCTACACCCCAGCTCCCGCTTCTCTTCCCCAGCTCCCTCTCCTCTACCCCAGCTCCCTCTCCTCTACCCTAGCTCCATCTCCTCTACCCCAGCTCCCTCTCTTTTACCCCAGCTCCCTCTCCTCTACCCCAGCTCCCTCTCCTCTACCCTAGCTCCCTCTCCTCTACCCCAGCTCCCTCTCCTATACCCCAGCTCCCTCTCCTCTACCCCAGCTCCCTTTCCTATACCCCAGCTCCCTCTTATCTACCCCAGCTCCCTCTCCTCTACCCCAGCTCCTTCTCCTCTACCCTAGCTCCCTCTCCATTATCCCAACTCCCTCTCCTCTACTCCAGCTCCCTCTCCTCTACCCCAGCTCCCTCTCCTCTACCCCAGCTCCCTCTCCTCTACCCCAGCTCCCTCTTCTCAACCCCATCTCCCTCTCATCTACCCCAGCTCTCTCTCCTCCCCCCAGCTCCCTCTCCTCTACCCCAGCTCCCTCTCGACTACCCCAGCTCCCTCTCCTTTACCCCAGCTCCCTCTCTTCTACCCCAGCTCCCTCTCCTCTACAACAGCTCCCTCTCCTCAACCCCAGCTCCCTCTCCTAAAACCCAGCTCCCTCTCTTCTACCCCAGCTCCCTCTCCTCTACTCCAGCTCCCTCTTATCTACCCCAGCTCCCTCTTCTCTACCCCATCTCCCTCTCCTCTCCCTCAGCTCCCTCTCCTCCACCCCAGCTCCCTCTCCTCTACCCCAGCTCCCTCTCCTCTACCCCAGCTCCCTCTCCACTACCCCAGCTCCCTCTCCTATACCCCAGCTCCCTCTCCTCTACCCCAGCTCCCTCTCCTATAACCCAGCTCCCTCTCCTCTGCCCCAGCTCCCTCTCCTCCACCCAGCTCCCGCTCCTCTACCCCAGATCCCTCTCCTCTACCCCAGCACCCTCTCCTCTACCCCAGCTCCCTCTCCATTACCCCAGCTTCCTCTCCTCTACCCCAGCTCCCTCTCCTCTACCCCAGCTCCCTTTCCTCTACCCCAGCTCCCTCTCCTCTACCCCACTTCCCTCTCCTATACCCCAGCTCCCTCTTATCTACCGCAGCTCCCTCTCCTCTACCCCAGCTCCTTCTCCTCTACCCCAGCTCCCTCTCCATTACCCCAGCTCCTTCTCCTCTACTCCAGCTCCCTCTCCTCAACCCCAGCTCCCTCTCCTCTACCCCAGCTCCCTCTCCTCTACCCCAGCTCCCTCTCCTCTCCCCCAGCTCCCTCTCCTCTACCCCAGCTCCCACTCCTCTACCCCAGCTCCCTCTCCTCTAACCCAGCTCCTTCTCCTCTACCCCAGCCTCTCCTCTAACACAACATCCTCTCCTCTGCCCCAGCTCCCTCTCCTCCACCCCAGCTCCCGCTCCTCTCCCCCTGCTCCCTCTTCTCTACCCCAGCTCCCTCTCCACTACCCCAGCTCCCTCTCCTATACCCCAGCTCCCTCTCCTCTACCCCAGCTCCCTCTCCTCTACAACAGCTCCCTCTCCTCTACCCCAGCTCCCTCTCTAAAACCCAGCTCCCTCTCTTCTACCCCAGCTCCCTCTCCTCTACCCCAGCTCCCTCTTATCTACCCCAGCTCCCTCTCCTATACCCCAGCTCCCTCTCCTCTACCCCAGCTCCCTCTCCTCTACCCCAGCTCCCTCTCCTATAACCCAGCTCCCTCTCCTCTGCCCCAGCTCCCTCTCCTCCACCCCAGCTCCCGCTCCTCTACCCCAGATCCCTCTCCTCTACCCCAGCACCCTCTCCTCTACCCCAGCTCCCTCTCCATTACCCCAGCTCCCTATCCTCTACCCCAGCTCCCTCTCCTCTACCCCAGCTCCCTCTCCTATACCCCAGCTCCCTCTCCTCTACCCCAGCTCCCTCTCCTCTACCCCACCTCCCTCTCCTATACCCCAGCTCCCTCTTATCTACCCCACCTCCCTCTCCTCTGCCCCAGCTCCTTCTCCTCTACCCCAGCTCCCTCTCCATTACCCCAGCTCCCTCTCCTCTACCCCAGCTCCCTCTCCTCTACCCCAGCTCCCTCTCCTCTACCCCAGCTCCCTCTCTTCTACCCCAGCTCCTTCTCCTCTACCCCAGCTCCCTTTCCTCTACCCCTGCTCTTTCTCCTATACTCCAGGTCCCTCTCCTCTACCCCAGCTCCCTCTCCTCTACCCCAGCTCCCTCCCCTCTACCCCAGCTCCCTCTCCTCTACCCCATCTCCATCTCCTCTACCCCAGCTCCCTCTCCTCTACCCCAGCTCCCTCTCCTCTACCCCAGCTCCCTCTCCTACACCCCAGCTCCCTCTCCTCTACCCCAGCTCCCTCTCCTAAAACCCAGCTCTCTCTCCTCTACCTCTGCTCCTTCTCCTTTACCACAGCTCCCTCTCCTCTACCCCAGCTCCCTCTCCTCTACCCCAGCTCCCTCTCCTCTACCCCAGCTCCCTCTTTTCTACCCCAGCTCCCTGTCCTCTACCCCAGCTCCCTGTCCTCTACCTCAGCTCATTCTCCTCTACCCCAGGCCCCTCTACTCTACCCCAACTCCCTCTCCTCTACCCCATCTCCCTCTCCTCTACCCTAGCTCCCTCCCCTCTATCCCAGCTCCCTCTCCTCTACCCCAGCTCCCTCTCCTAAAACCCAGCTCCCTCTCTTCTACCCCAGTTTCCTCTCCTCTACCCCAGCTCCCTCTTCTCAACCCCATCTCCCTCTCATCTACCCCAGCTCTCTCTCCTCCTCCCAGCTCCCTCTCCTCTACCCCAGCTCCCTCTCCACTACCCCAGCTCCCTCTCCTATACCCCAGCTCCCTCTCCTCTACCCCAGCTCCCTCCCCTCTACAACAGCTCCCTCTCCTCTACAACAGCTCCCTCTCCTCTACCCCAGCTCCCTCTCCTAAAACCCAGCTCCCTCTCTTCTACCCTAGCTCCCTCTCCTCTACCCCAGCTCCCTCTTATCTACCCCAGCTCCCTCTCCTAAAACCCAGCTCCCTCTCTTTTACATCAGCTCCCTCTCCTCTACCCCAGCTCCCTCTCCTCTACCCCAGCTCCCTCTCCTCTACCCCAGCTCCCTCTCCTCTCCCTCAGCTCCCTCTCCTCAACCCCAGCTCCCTCTCCTCTACCCCAGCTCCCTCTCCTCTACCCCAGCTCCCTCTCCTCTACCCCAGCTCCCTCTCCTCTACCCCAGTTCCCTCTCTTATACCCTAGCTCTCTCTCCTCTACCCCAGCTCCCTCTCCTCTACCCCAGCTCCCTCTCCTCTAACCTAGCTCCCTCTCCTCTGCCCCAGCTCCCTCTCCTCCACCCCAGCTCCCGCTCCTCTCCCCCAGCTCCCTCTCCTCTACCCCAGCTCCCTCTCCTCTCCTCAGCTCCCTCTCCTCTTCCCCAGCTCCCTCTCCTCTACCCCAGCTCCCTCTCCTCTAACCCAGCTCCCTCTCATCTGCCCCAGCTCCCTCTCCTACACCCCAGCTCCCGCTTCTCTTCCCCAGCTCCCTCTCCTCTACCCCAGCTCCCTCTCCTCTACCCTAGCTCCATCTCCTCTACCCCAGCTCCCTCTCTTTTACCCCAGCTCCCTCTCCTCTACCCCAGCTCCCTCTCCTCTACCCTAGCTCCCTCTCCTCTACCCCAGCTCCCTCTCCTATACCCCAGCTCCCTCTCCTCTACCCCAGCTCCCTTTCCTATACCCCAGCTCCCTCTTATCTACCCCAGCTCCCTCTCCTCTACCCCAGCTCCTTCTCCTAAAACCCAGCTCCCTCTCTTCTACCCCAGCTTCCTCTCCTCTACCCCAGCTCCCTCTTCTCAACCCCATCTCCCTCTCATCTACCCCAGCTCTCTCTCCTCCCCCCAGCTCCCTCTCCTCTACCCCAGCTCCCTCTCCACTACCCCAGCTCCCTCTCCTATACCCCAGCTCCCTCTCCTCTATCCCAGCTCCCTCTCCTCTACAACAGCTCCCTCTCCTCTACCCCAGCTCCATCTCCTAAAACCCAGCTCCCTCTCTTCTACCCCAGCTCCCTCTCCTCTACCCCAGCTCCCTCTTATCTACCCAAGCTCCCTCTCCTAAAACCCAGCTCCCTCTCTTCTACATCAGCTCCCTCTCCTCTACCCCAGCTCCCTCTCCTCTACCCTAGCTCCCTCTCCTCTACCCCAGCTCCCTCTCCTCTACCCTAGCTCCATCTCCTCTACCCCAGCTCCCTCTCTTTTACCCCAGCTCCCTCTCCTCTACCCCAGCTCCCTCTCCTCTACCCTAGCTCCCTCTCCTCTACCTCAGCTCCCTCTCCTATACCCCAGCTCCCTCTCCTCTACCCCAGCTCCCTTTCCTATACCCCAGCTCCCTCTTATCTACCACAGCTCCCTCTCCTCTACCCCAGCTCCTTCTCCTCTACCCCAGCTCCCTCTCCATTATCCCAACTCCCTCTCCTCTACTCCAGCTCCCTCTCCTCTACCCCAGCTCCCTCTCCTCTACCCCAGCTCCCTCTCCTCTACCCCAGCTCCCTCTTCTCAACCCCATCTCCCTCTCATCTACCCCAGCTCTCTCTCCTCCCCCCCAGCTCCCTCTCCTCTACCCCAGCTCCCTCTCGACTACCCCAGCTCCCTCTCCTTTACCCCAGCTCCCTCTCCTCTACCACAGCTCCCTCTCCTCTACAACAGCTCCCTCTCCTCTACCCCAGCTCCCTCTCCTAAAACCCAGCTCCCTCTCTTCTACCCCAGCTCCCTCTCCTCTACCCCAGCTCCCTCTTATCTACCCCAGCTCCCTCTTCTCTACCCCATCTCCCTCTCCTCTCCCTCAGCTCCCTCTCCTCCACCCCAGCTCCCTCTCCTCTTCTCCAGCTCCCTCTCCTCTACCCCAGCTCCCTCTCCTCTAACCCAGCTCCCTCTCATCTGCCCCAGCTCCCTCTCCTACACCCCAGCTCCCGCTTCTCTTCCCCAGCTCCCTCTCCTCTACCCCAGCTCCCTCTCCTCTACCCTAGCTCCATCTCCTCTACCCCAGCTCCCTCTCTTTTACCCCAGCTCCCTCTCCTCTACCCCAGCTCCCTCTCCTCTACCCTAGCTCCCTCTCCTCTACCCCAGCTCCCTCTCCTATACCCCAGCTCCCTCTCCTCTACCCCAGCTCCCTTTCCTATACCCCAGCTCCCTCTTATCTACCCCAGCTCCCTCTCCTCTACCCCAGCTCCTTCTCCTCTACCCTAGCTCCCTTTCCATTATCCCAACTCCCTCTCCTCTACTCCAGCTCCCTCTCCTCTACCCCAGCTCCCTCTCCTCTACCCCAGCTCCCTCTCCTCTACCCCAGCTCCCTCTTCTCAACCCCATCTCCCTCTCATCTACCCCAGCTCTCTCTCCTCCCCCCAGCTCCCTCTCCTCTACCCCAGCTCCCTCTCGACTACCCCAGCTCCCTCTCCTTTACCCCAGCTCCCTCTCTTCTACCCCAGCTCCCTCTCCTCTACAACAGCTCCCTCTCCTCAACCCCAGCTCCCTCTCCTAAAACCCAGCTCCCTCTCTTCTACCCCAGCTCCCTCTCCTCTACCCCAGCTCCCTCTTATCTACCCCAGCTCCCTCTTCTCTACCCCATCTCCCTCTCCTCTCCCTCAGCTCCCTCTCCTCCACCCCAGCTCCCTCTCCTCTACCCCAGCTCCCTCTCCTCTACCCCAGCTCCCTCTCCACTACCCCAGCTCCCTCTCCTATACCCCAGCTCCCTCTCCTCTACCCCAGCTCCCTCTCCTATAACCCAGCTCCCTCTCCTCTGCCCCAGCTCCCTCTCCTCCACCCAGCTCCCGCTCCTCTACCCCAGATCCCTCTCCTCTACCCCAGCACCCTCTCCTCTACCCCAGCTCCCTCTCCATTACCCCAGCTTCCTCTCCTCTACCCCAGCTCCCTCTCCTCTACCCCAGCTCCCTTTCCTCTACCCCAGCTCCCTCTCCTCTACCCCACTTCCCTCTCCTATACCCCAGCTCCCTCTTATCTACCGCAGCTCCCTCTCCTCTACCCCAGCTCCTTCTCCTCTACCCCAGCTCCCTCTCCATTACCCCAGCTCCTTCTCCTCTACTCCAGCTCCCTCTCCTCAACCCCAGCTCCCTCTCCTCTACCCAAGGTCCCTCTCCTCTACCCCAGCTCCCTCTCCTCTCCCCCAGCTCCCTCTCCTCTACCCCAGCTCCCACTCCTCTACCCCAGCTCCCTCTCCTCTAACCCAGCTCCTTCTCCTCTACCCCAGCCTCTCCTCTAACCCAACTTCCTCTCCTCTGCCCCAGCTCCCTCTCCTCCACCCCAGCTCCCGCTCCTCTCCCCCTGCTCCCTCTTCTCTACCCCAGCTCCCTCTCCACTACCCCAGCTCCCTCTCCTATACCCCAGCTCCCTCTCCTCTACCCCAGCTCCCTCTCCTCTACAACAGCTCCCTCTCCTCTACCCCAGCTCCCTCTCTAAAACCCAGCTCCCTCTCTTCTACCCAGCTCCCTCTCCTCTACCCCAGCTCCCTCTTATCTACCCCAGCTCCCTCTCCTATACCCCAGCTCCCTCTCCTCTACCCCAGCTCCCTCTCCTCTACCCCAGCTCCCTCTCCTATAACCCAGCTCCCTCTCCTCTGCCCCAGCTCCCTCTCCTCCACCCCAGCTCCCGCTCCTCTACCCCAGATCCCTCTCCTCTACCCCAGCACCCTCTCCTCTACCCCAGCTCCCTCTCCATTACCCCAGCTCCCTATCCTCTACCCCAGCTCCCTCTCCTCTACCCCAGCTCCCTCTCCTATACCCCAGCTCCCTCTCCTCTACCCCAGCTCCCTCTCCTCTACCCCACCTCCCTCTCCTATACCCCAGCTCCCTCTTATCTACCCCACCTCCCTCTCCTCTGCCCCAGCTCCTTCTCCTCTACCCCAGCTCCCTCTCCATTACCCCAGCTCCCTCTCCTCTACCCCAGCTCCCTCTCCTCTACCCCAGCTCCCTCTCCTCTACCCCAGCTCCCTCTCTTCTACCCCAGCTCCTTCTCCTCTACCCCAGCTCCCTTTCCTCTACCCCTGCTCTTTCTCCTATACTCCAGGTCCCTCTCCTCTACCCCAGCTCCCTCTCCTCTACCCCAGCTCCCTCCCCTCTACCCCAGCTCCCTCTCCTCTACCCCATCTCCATCTCCTCTACCCCAGCTCCCTCTCCTCTACCCCAGCTCCCTCTCCTCTACCCCAGCTCCCTCTCCTACACCCCAGCTCCCTCTCCTCTACCCCAGCTCCCTCTCCTAAAACCCAGCTCTCTCTCCTCTACCTCTGCTCCTTCTCCTTTACCACAGCTCCCTCTCCTCTACCCCAGCTCCCTCTCCTCTACCCCAGCTCCCTCTCCTCTACCCCAGCTCCCTCTTTTCTACCCCAGCTCCCTGTCCTCTACCCCAGCTCCCTGTCCTCTACCTCAGCTCATTCTCCTCTACCCCAGGCCCCTCTACTCTACCCCAACTCCCTCTCCTCTACCCCATCTCCCTCTCCTCTACCCTAGCTCCCTCCCCTCTATCCCAGCTCCCTCTCCTCTACCCCAGCTCCCTCTCCTAAAACCCAGCTCCCTCTCTTCTACCCCAGCTTCCTCTCCTCTACCCCAGCTCCCTCTTCTCAACCCCATCTCCCTCTCATCTACCCCAGCTCTCTCTCCTCCTCCCAGCTCCCTCTCCTCTACCCCAGCTCCCTCTCCACTACCCCAGCTCCCTCTCCTATACCCCAGCTCCCTCTCCTCTACCCCAGCTCCCTCCCCTCTACAACAGCTCCCTCTCCTCTACAACAGCTCCCTCTCCTCTACCCCAGCTCCCTCTCCTAAAACCCAGCTCCCTCTCTTCTACCCTAGCTCCCTCTCCTCTACCCCAGCTCCCTCTTATCTACCCCAGCTCCCTCTCCTAAAACCCAGCTCCCTCTCTTTTACATCAGCTCCCTCTCCTCTACCCCAGCTCCCTCTCCTCTACCCCAGCTCCCTCTCCTCTACCCCAGCTCCCTCTCCTCTCCCTCAGCTCCCTCTCCTCTACCCCAGCTCCCTCTCCTCTACCCCAGCTCCCTCTCCTCTACCCCAGCTCCCTCTCCTCTACCCCAGCTCCCTCTCCTCTACCCCAGTTCCCTCTCTTATACCCTAGCTCTCTCTCCTCTACCCCAGCTCCCTCTCCTCTACCCCAGCTCCCTCTCCTCTAACCTAGCTCCCTCTCCTCTGCCCCAGCTCCCTCTCCTCCACCCCAGCTCCCGCTCCTCTCCCCCAGCTCCCTCTCCTCTACCCCAGCTCCCTCTCCTCTCCTCAGCTCCCTCTCCTCTTCCCCAGCTCCCTCTCCTCTACCCCAGCTCCCTCTCCTCTAACCCAGCTCCCTCTCATCTGCCCCAGCTCCCTCTCCTACACCCCAGCTCCCGCTTCTCTTCCCCAGCTCCCTCTCCTCTACCCCAGCTCCCTCTCCTCTACCCTAGCTCCATCTCCTCTACCCCAGCTCCCTCTCTTTTACCCCAGCTCCCTCTCCTCTACCCCAGCTCCCTCTCCTCTACCCTAGCTCCCTCTCCTCTACCCCAGCTCCCTCTCCTATACCCCAGCTCCCTCTCCTCTACCCCAGCTCCCTTTCCTATACCCCAGCTCCCTCTTATCTACCCCAGCTCCCTCTCCTCTACCCCAGCTCCTTCTCCTCTACCCCAGCTCCCTCTCCATTATCCCAACTCCCTCTCCTCTACTCCAGCTCCCTCTCCTCTACCCCAGCTCCCTCTCCTCTACCCCAGCTCCCTCTCCTCTACCCCAGCTCCCTCTTCTCAACCCCAGCTCCCTCTCCTCTACCCCAGCTCCCTCTCCTAAAACCCAGCTCTCTCTCCTCTACCTCTGCTCCTTCTCCTTTACCACAGCTCCCTCTCCTCTACCCCAGCTCCCTCTCCTCTACCCCAGCTCCCTCTCCTCTACAACAGCTCCCTCTCCTCTACCCCAGCTCCCTCTCCTAAAACCCAGCTCCCTCTCTTCTACCCCAGCTCCCTCTCCTCTACCCCAGCTCCCTCTTATCTACCCCAGCTCCCTCTTCTCTACCCCATCTCCCTCTCCTCTCCCTCAGCTCCCTCTCCTCCACCCCAGCTCCCTCTCCTCTACCCCAGCTCCCTCTCCTCTACCCCAGCTCCCTCTCCACTACCCCAGCTCCCTCTCCTATACCCCAGCTCCCTCTCCTCTACCGCAGCTCCCTCTCCTATAACCCAGCTCCCTCTCCTCTGCCCCAGCTCCCTCTCCTCCACCCAGCTCCCGCTCCTCTACCCCAGATCCCTCTCCTCTACCCCAGCACCCTCTCCTCTACCCCAGCTCCCTCTCCATTACCCCAGCTCCCTCTCCTCTACCCCAGCTCCCTCTCCTCTACCCCAGCTCCCTTTCCTCTACCCCAGCTCCCTCTCCTCTACCCCACTTCCCTCTCCTATACCCCAGCTCCCTCTTATCTACCGCAGCTCCCTCTCCTCTACCCCAGCTCCTTCTCCTCTACCCCAGCTCCCTCTCCATTACCCCAGCTCCTTCTCCTCTACTCCAGCTCCCTCTCCTCAACCCCAGCTCCCTCTCTTCTACCCCAGCTCCCTCTCCTCTACCCCAGCTCCCTCTCCTCTCCCCCAGCTCCCTCTCCTCTACCCCAGCTCCCACTCCTCTACCCCAGCTCCCTCTCCTCTAACCCAGCTCCTTCTCCTCTACCCCAGCCTCTCCTCTAACCCAACTCCCTCTCCTACACCCCAGCTCCCTCTCCTCTACCCCAGCTCCCTCTCCTAAAACCCAGCTCTCTCTCCTCTACCCCAGCTCCTTCTCCTTTACCACAGCTCCCTCTCCTCTACCCCAGCTCCCTCTCCTCTACCCCAGCTCCCTCTCCTCTACCCCAGCTCCCTCTTTTCTACCCCAGCTCCCTGTCCTCTACCCCAGCTCCCTGTCCTCTACCCCAGCTCATTCTCCTTTACCCCAGGCCCCTCTACTCTACCCCAACTCCCTCTCCTCTACCCCATCTCCCTCTCCTCTACCCTAGCTCCCTCTCCTCTACCCCAGCTCCCTCTCCTCTACCCCAGCTCCCTCTCCTAAAACCCAGCTCCCTCTCTTCTACCCCAGCTTCCTCTCCTCTACCCCAGCTCCCTCTT
>JAXIVJ010001634.1:92500-131335 GCA_036785665.1 Chirona hameri | reverse complement strand
AATCCAGCCTGCTAACGTCCGATAAACTGACACTGAACTGCGAGGCAGACAGAACCAGAGCTACCCTCTGGGCATGCTATTCCAGGAAAGTATTGGTAACCTCCGCTGACCTCTAGACAAAGACACCACTCTCCGAAATCATGACAGTGCAGATCTACAGCTTAATGATGCTGCACACTGCATGGCAAGTCCAGATTAGTTGATACTTTCGTGTGATACGATTTGTCAATAAGAGGCTCCTAGTTAGTTCGTTTTTTCAGTGGACTTCTGCCCTATATGGGTGTAGGAAACAAGATCCGAGGTAAATTTCACAACGAAGTTAGTAATGACAAATGTTTGGAATTACAAACGCAAGAAAATATTGCAAACTTCACAAAAAGTTATTTCACAAGCATTCACCACCTCGGAATTACCAATTGTAAAGCAAATTGTAAAGAAAAATGTTAGCAGAAATGTTTGCAATCAAGAACGTTTGTTACCGAGCGGGCGAGAAGCGCCCGTGAGGTTTCTCGTCAACTTACTAGACAAATGTACATTTGACCCGGCCCAACCCAGCCCGACCTGACCCGACCTGGCCCGAGCCGACCGTACAGACGCTTTTCGGAAGCTAATAACTTTGTAACCACTGCTCCGTTTGAGATTTGGTTTTCACCATTGGATAGGACAATCAAATCAATTTTGATTTTATTATGATGGTTCTGATAGAGGTGGTACGACAGCGCGTGGCACCTGCAGACGTCGAAATTAACCAAAATCATTCTTGATCAAAAATGGCTTGATTTATCTAAGCATCTAAGCATTCGTTTTGTATACGCTGAAGCATGCAGCCGCACAGGACGTATTCCCTTTTGGCGGATTCGAGAAAGGAGATAATGTACAATTTAATAAAACCTAATTTGTATTTTGGCATGCATGGAGGCCTGGCAATTTGTATGAGGGGTAACAGGAATAAAAGGACTATGTGTTACTACCACGTGTACTCCCGTACCGTTTCCTATTTCAAACCTGTTTTAGCTTTGCCAGTGCGCGCCCTCTCTGTCAGTGCCCAAAATGCGTTTTACTGGTTAATTAGCGTTTTACCCGCGCACCGTAGGGGAGGGGGGGGGGGGGGGATTTCCGCCCCCCCCCCCTCTGGTTTTCTCATCATAACTATCAAACTAACTATCGTATTCGCTTCAAATTTTGTATAGCTGTTCATTGATCTTTTTTGAACCTGTGACTCAAACAAAAATAATATGTCATGTCAGGTCAGGTCACAGGATCACGATAAGTGACCTCACCTCTTAAAATGTTTACAGTTGTGTCACAGCTTGAGTGTTTGACCGATTGATCTGAAACTTGCAGAACTTCATCAAGACATCACACCTGACAAATTTTTTTATCGCAATTTTTTTATATCGGTAACCTAAGGTCAGGTCATTTTTTGACGCCACATACATTAATTTGCCAATAACTTTCGAAAAATAAAAGATGTATCCGTTCAAATAGTACCATTGGATTTGTCTCGTCAAGGCGCGTCGATCTATATCTAAGTGCTTAGGTCAACAAGTGGCCTTGACCTGAGGTCAAATATTGACATTGACATATCTGGGTCGTACAGGATGTTCTTCGAATCGTCTTAACAAGAGGAGCACGTTGGTGTTACGCTTCGAATGGTATGCAGATTGATACTGACCTGATATTGACCTGACCTAACGGGTATAATCAGCTATTGCATTTGAATAATTATACAAAGGTGCACACAATCGTAAGCCAGTGATGTTACTGGCGACATAATTACTTTAGAGAGCTAAAACCAACGTCAATGTGTTTGTCTCATCGAGACGCGTCGTTTCATATGCATCATGACCTACTTAGGTCACCACTTGACCTTGACCTGAGGTCAAATTTTAAGTTGACCTTTTTAGGTCACCAAGTATATCTTTCGATGCATCGTGACGATAAAAACACAATGACGTAGGCATTATTGCGCTAGCTTAAATAGCCAAATAGTTATTAGCGAAAAACTGTTGGACAAAACAACAGCATATTTTGAGTTGTTGACCTCTGGGGCCTAAAGTATTGACCTGAGGTCAAATCTGAGGACATCTTAGCAAAAGATAATTTCAATAGCTATCGATTACCTTCATAACATTTTTTTCTAGCTAGCATAGTTTCCGAACTATATGGGAATCTATTGGGCAGTGTCATAAAACAGGTAAAACGGGAAAAATTTGGCTTTGGTGACCTCTCGTGACCTCAATTTTGACCTGACCTAAAAAATGATTGAAATACTTTGGCTAGATCTTATGTCAAGCTATGGAACGCCGTTTTCCGCTTGTCGCTATGTAGCGTAGTTTTCGAGATCTCCGGGGGGCGGAAATCCGCCCCCCTACGGTTGGTGTTCGGCGCAGACCCCCTACGGTGCGCGGGTTAAAGCATATGCTAATTACACAATATTTTATTGTAAAAATTTGTATTTAACAAGTATTTACATGTTGTAGGAGAGCTATGGCATATTTGAGCATGATGCATATGTGAATGTAGTAACCTTCTGCTCATGTTATATCTTAATTAAACTTGAAATCGGTATACAAACTTACATTAACCCGCGCATTGCAGGGGAGGTTGATTTCCGCCGCCCCCCCCCCTCAGGTTTTTCAAAGATAGCGAAAAAACGGCGGCGTGCAGCGCCGCTGGTTTTTCGCCCACCTGTCAGGACGTCAATTGCGCACACTTTGAAGAAGAAAAATATCCTCGGGTCATCTCAGGTCAGGTCACCAGACCAGGTGAAGTGACCCCACCTCTAAAAATGTTTGCAGTTGTGCCAAAGCCAGAGTTTTTCACCGATCAGTTTGAAACTTACAGGATGTCATGAGGGCATAAGTACTTACAATTCGTTTATCTCGGAATTTGGATATCGGTGACCTAAGGTCAGGTCAATTTCGTAGCCTCCCCATAATAAGTCAATGGGGAAATATACAAATGCTAAGGATATGCATGATATTAGTCCAATTACTTCTGGATCATGTTATTATGGGATATTCTTGATGATCCAAGTGTAAGTTTTTTCAGTGACCCCTATTGGGTCATGTGAGGTCATGCGAGGTCACCATCACTTTTTTGGCAATAACTCCCGACATAATGAAGATAGATGAGTGAAACAGACATCAATGTGTTTGTCTCGTCGATACACGTCTTCCCATATGCAGCATGTCATACTTGGGTCACCACTTGACCTTGACCTGAGGTAATTTTTTTAAGTTAACCTAACAAGGTCACGATGTACATCATTTAAAGCGCCTTGACAAGATAAGCGCAATGGCGTAAACAGTTTTCCGTTATCTTGATTACATACAATGTAATAGCGAAAACTATTTACCAAAAAACATTCCTTTTTCTTTTTTGACCTCTGGAGCCTTAAATATTGACCTGAGATCAAATTTGACGACACCTTAGCGATTGCAAATTTCACTGGCTGGCTTTTTATTTTTCGGTTTGTTTCTAACTAGCACAGTTTCTGAGACATATGGTAATTTCTGGAGCAATGTCCTAAAGCAGGAAAAACTGGAAAGTTTGACCTTTGATGACCTCTGGTGACCTCAATTTTGACCTGACCTAAAACAATACTGAAATACTTTCGATAGAACATGTATTAAGCTATCAATTGTCGTTTCCGCTTCTCCCTAAGTAGCGTAGTTTTCGAGATCTCAGGGGGGGGGGGCGGAAATCAACCCCCCTGCAGTTCGTGTTCGGCGCAAAGCCCCTGCAGTGCGCGGGTTAATATATTTCGACTTGTGTCATACTCAGAATGTTGATATAAACATGAAACAAAACAAAAACAATTCCATGATGCAAATGCGTTTGTCAATGACCGAAGATTCTCACTATATGCAGTAAGCAGCTGTGTGCACGACATCCAATAAGCAATCCACACAACACGACAGTTATACGGTACCTACAGTGTATGGGTGTAAGCCTGATGCTCCTATACAAATGTATACACCGGCAGAAAATCGTCACTACACAATTATGTACATGCCATATAATAAATGGTACTTCCCTTTGACAATCGTGACAGGTTCTTAATTTGACAATCGTGACAGGTTCTTAAACATGACAGATACGGCGCTGCCAGACCAGTTAGTCCACATCTTAAACAAAGGTCCTCATTTTGCTCTGTCACGATCAGTGAACAGACGCGTTCTTAAAGAAGTTGAGATTGGCCTAGAGAGGAGTACCTTCGCACTCCGACAAAAACAAACACATAGACAGAAGTACGTCGCATTTTGATTCACACTTGTCTCGTCCAGATGGCTCATCTGGCTCAGATGAGACATCCGACTCTGGCCGATCCGGCTCAGGTGAGTCATCCGACGCGGAACTAGCTCAAGACACTCAGCGTAACGTAATACTGACCCCAAGATTTAGTGATACAGATACGAAAGCCGCCCCTACTGCTGGAGCCTGTACTGAACAGACACTCCAAGTCATTAAACACAAGGTGTTGACAATCTACAAGAGCCACAAACCCTCAGCCTAATAATCAGCCCAGTGATGTGAATCTGTCGAAGGCACTTGGCAAATATCCTGAAGTTGTGATAAAGCGCTCAGACAAATGTAAGGGTTTGGTAGTGCTTCCAAAACGTTTATGTGCATAAAGCTGAAACAATCACCGACGGGTACCAATGAGGCCGTCACAAAGAATCCTACCCCAAAACTAGAAGCTGAGACCAAAATATTGATTAAAAGCACTTTGGCAGGGATGGTGGCAGATCAAATTCTGGAAAGTGTAATACCTTCTGGGTCGCGTACAGCTGAACTTTACGGCCTTCCAAAAACACATAAGTCTGATGCTCCCCTCCTCCCTATCGTGTCTGCCTGTGGAGATCCATTGGACTAGCTTACATGGCTGCTGGAGAGAATAATAAATCAGTTGCTAGTCCTTGTGCCAGCCCACTTGACAAATACTCAGGACTATTTGCACAGGCTTAGCACCCAGTTTCCCTGTGGGCTCACAGCGGGCTCCATAGTGTTCTCTGTAGATGTAGCTAACTTATATGGAAATATGCCCACAAGTGAGGCCATAGAAGCCACTCTTAGGCTCATCAAAAGATACGTAGACAAGGTAGATACGTTTGGCCTTACCCTTCAAGATATAGAGATGCTCCTTAAGCATTGTCTCAATAATAACTACGTTCGCTTTGGTCAAAAATATTTTAAGCAGACCGTAGGTGTGGCCATGGGCTCAAGGATCGCTCCATCCTTAGCTATAGTATTCATGGACGCCATAGAGTCATTGCTTTTGAAATCACCAAACTCACAATATCAACCAGTAACGTACACACGTTATATCGATGACGTGCTGGGAATTTGGACACATAGGTCAGACAGATTAGATGAGTATTTCAGATTTGTGAATGATTTCACCCGGCGTTGAAATTCACGATAGAAAGAACAGACAAGACAAGTATATATACCGTTCTTAGATACTACCATAACAGTTCAAGAGGATGGTACGTATAGTACTGAGCTATACATCAAACCAATGGCAGCACCCATTATCATTCACTACACATCAGCACACTATTCAATGTAAACGCTCTGTGCTATACTCGCAACTTCTACGCGCGAAACGTCTGGGGTCTGACAGACAGACACAAGAACGTGGCATGGCTACTATCGAAGCACTTTTCCGTCACAGCGGATATCCAAATAGGCTCATCCAGAGAACTAAGCATAGGATACTGTATGATGACATAACTCGCCACCCTAGGAGTACGATGAAGCAGACCAAAAACAATAGTAGCCAAAACAAGAGTAGCAAAAACGACACAACATACATATCTCTGCCATATATAGATGCCACACTAGCACGACGGGTAGATGGTACAGTAAGATCTTCGTGTTTGAAAGCACGTGTGGCTTGGTCCAGTGGTAAAACACTGGCTCAACACGTGATCAGGTCAGCCCTTGAAAGTCCATCCTGCCCGGCCGGTGTTAAAAGATGTAACACGTGTGACGCGGGACTGCCTGGTCGCTGTCACACCAACAACGCCGTATACAAAATCACTTGTAACTTGTGCGATGAAAAACCTGCTGTCTATATAGGTGAGTTAAAAATACATGTCCGTGATCGTTTCAATGAGCATCTCAGAGACGCTAAAAATACAACTAGCAACACCCCACGTAACACGGACCACGTAACACGGATTCACCCCACTAGCAGCATCATTTATTTATTTATTTATTTATTGAACGTCTTAGGCTCATTCCACTCAGGTGTGGCTATTACATAACCAGTGTCAAAAAGGTAAAGAAATGTAGGTCAAACGGTCACAATGTAGGTCAAACGGTCACAATGTAGGTCAAACGGACATTTGGGTGCTAAACTGATGCAGACAATTGTAGATTCTGAGGGACGTAGCAGCAAATTGAATCTGATTTACAGTTTGAGCAGTCTCTGCCCGCCCCTTCTGCCTGCCTGCCTGCCTAATACTAATATTTTGTACATGAAGTAATATTACTAGAGGACCCTTTGCCTGTTAAACCTTCACTACACACGAGTTTGACACAAAAAATCAGCCAAACGTTATCAGGCCGTACAAATGGAAGATTTGAAGTAAAATGCAATAAAACGCTAAAAGATAGCAAATTGCAAGGGCTACAAAATTTCAATATCGGATTTGTATTTTGTTTTTGTTTTTACCAACCTCCCCACCAAAAAAAAGAAACTAATTTTGTGGGGAAAATGCCCTCAGAAATCTACATTTTCAAATATTTTTAAACAACCGGAAGATATTGTAATAACAATAATAAATAACCTTATTCTCATAATGCCGAAAAATATTTTAAAAAGACAAAGTCAAATTAGGGAGCTTTCGGCTTGCGCCTTCATCAGCCATAAATGTATTATTTTCCATTGTTGTCACCAGTTAGCAAAAAACATAAATATTCAAATATCCAGTAACCTGCATTCGGCACACATGCACCTCCAAGATGGTAGAAATTCAAGTAGGCTGCGCACAGCAACATGCCAATCAATTGGTCGAGTCGGAGTATATGAAACAAATACAACAAATACAACCGCGCATAACACATACCTATCTACCTCATATATACATGTATATTATACTTCTATGCATATATACACATTTACATCAAATACATATACACACAATGCCTACCTCACCTAAAGACGCGCTTCTATCTATACATATACGTCCTACCGGATATATACAATATTTATCAAAAAACCTTTTTCCAATACAGATAAATTAATTTACGTTATCGAGACTCACACTTGCAGCCCCCCCCCCCCCCCCCCAACCTCCCACCCCACCCTCCCACTCCGCCCCCAAACTTCCTCAAACGGACATGAATCCAACCATGCCACGCATCGACCCAAGAATACAAAATCGAAATTATGATACAATAAATGCACATATCCACCGAACAGTCAGACGCAGATACAAAGAGATATCAGAGTATAGGCCATGATAAGCTTTGTGTGTTAAGGGTTGGTTTGAGCTCACTTATAAAAAGTAATTCCCCAATCTTTCGATCAGGGCCGTCTTTGGACACATGTATAATTTGGATGGAGACGTTGCTGCTGTCCAGCTGCGCGTCTGCGACTCGCTTTGTCGCAGGGCGGAAGGGTATCATCAGAGCGAGTCATCTGAACGTTCGAGTGACGTGGAAAGGAGGCCCTAGTCTTAGGCAAAAACTAGTAAGATCGGCCTACCTTCCCGCACTACTATCACTTAATGTGATAGTAGTTAAATGTGATAGTAGTCGCAATCTAAGGCTTTGGATGGAAAGTGTGGCCCAAAAACTCAAATAACTCAATTAAATCATGCACCTGACCTTGACCTGACATGTGACCTTATTTTGAAAATTTCGTGTATGCTTTGTGTGACAGTGTAACTGTTGCCAGGCGGGGTTGCGTGGGAAGTGTCAGACAGACTCAGATTCAATGAGCATATCAGAGATGCTAAGAACAAGTAAACAGACACCCCGTTTGGCATCCATCAAACAAAACACCCAGACGCGCAGCTGGACAGCAGCAACGTCTCCATCCAAATTGTGTCCAAAGACGGCCCTGATCGAAAGATTTGGGAATCCCTTTTTATACGTGAGCTCAAACCAACCCTTAACACACAAACCTCATCATGGCCTATACTCTGATATATCTTTGTATCTGAGTCTGACTGTTCGGTGGATATGTGCATTTATTGTATCATAATTTCGATTTTGTATTCTTGTGTCGATCACTGGATGCGTGGGATGGTGGGGTTCATGTCCATTTGAGGGAGTTTGGGGGACGGAGTGGGTAGGTGGGTGGGGGGGGGGGGGGGGGTGGCTGCAAGTGTGAGTCTCGATAACGTAAATTAATTTATCTGTATTGGGAAAAAAGGTGTTTTGATAATTATTGTATATATCCGCTAGGACGTATATGTACAGCTACAAGCGCGTGTTTAGGTGATTTAGTCATTGTGTGTATATGTATTCGATGTAAATGTGTATATATGCATAGAAGTATAGTATGCATGTATATATGAGATATATAGGTATGTGGTATGCGGTATATATGAGGTAGATAGGTATGTGGCATGTGGTATGTGTATATATGCATAGAAGTATAGTATACATGTATATATGAGGTAGATAGGTATGTTTTATATTCGGTAGGACGTATATGTATATGTACAGCTAGAAGCTCGTCTTTGGGTGATTTAGTCATTGTGTGTATATGTATTCGATTTAAATGTGTATATATGCATATAAGTATAGTATGCATGTATATATGAGATATATAGGTATGAGGTATGCGGTATATAGGAGATAGATAGGTATGTGTTATATTCGGTATAACGTATATGTATATGTATAGCTAAAAGCTCGTCTTTAGGTGAGATAGGCATTGTGTGTATATATATATTCGATGTAAATGTGTATATATGTATAGAAGTATAGTATACATGTATATATGAGGTAGATATGCTATGTGGTATGCGGTATATATGAGGTAGATAGGTATGTGGTATGTGGTATGCGTATATATGCATAGAAGTATAGTATACATGTATATATGAGGTAGATATGTATGTGTTATGCGCGGTTGTATTTGTTGTATTTGTTTTATATACCCCGACTCGACCAATTGATTGGCATGTTGCTGTGCGCAGCCTACTTGAATTTCTACCATCTGGAAGTGCATGCGTGCCGAAGGCAGTTTACTGGATATTTGAATATTTATGTTTTTTTGCTAACTGGTGACAAAAATGGAAAATAATACATTTATGGCTGATGAAGGCGCAAGCCGAAAGCTCCCTAATTTGACTTTGTCTTTTAAAATATTTGTCGGTGTGATGAGAATAAGGTTATTTATTATTGTTATTGCAAGGTTTACAATTTATCTCAAAACAGTGCCAAAACAAATACAAGAACCGAAATATATGTTGTAGAACCACACGTCGAAAATTCCTAAACCAAATTTAAAAGCAATATCTTTATTTTTGACTGACTTATCGGTCCCTAAGTATGAGTAACACATGACATCATATTGAAAAATGTGTTTTTTGGCTTTTAGTTACCAGATACAAACAAATAAATGCCAGCATGATATTTCTGAGACAAAATTAGTCCAGACACATGTCTTTTTTTATTTATATTTGTCAATTGCACATTTTGACCTTATTTGACCTGACCTTGACCTTATATAGTGTCAGATTGTAAAAATGACTGCTCCTATCGAATTATACGAATAAAATAACATATACAACATGTGTCGCATGGCTTTCGTAGACGTGTGACCTTTGGTGACCTGACCTTTACCTTGACCTATGCTTACAATTTCACTTTTGCCTATGCGGGATATGTATTATACCTTTGAGAGCACTTCGTGCGATAGTAGTCGCAATCTAAGGCTTTGGATGGAAAGTGTGGCCCAAAAACTCAAATAACTCAATTAAATCATGCACCTGACCTTGACCTGACATGTGACCTTATTTTGAAAATTTCGTGTATGCTTTGGATGCATATCATTAAGAGTTTTCGATTGCCGCCTTGCGCGTCTCGCTGCGGTTATTTGTTCCGAAGATAACCGGGGGGGGGGGGGCGAACCCCCAGCCAATGGCGTTCGGCTGAGACCCCGGCCAATGGCGTTCGGCTGAGACCCCAGCCAATGGCGTTCGGCTGAGACCCCGGCCAATGACGGGTTAACTCGACAATGCAGACAATTATTCACATTAATACGATACTTTTACGACGTGAACATTTCTGTGTGCACATTTTCAGTCACATCGACAGTGTAGTTGCAAAGAAATAAGCTTCTGAAAACCATGGCTATGGTCGTGCCGCTAGTACTTAGATTTCCTCCTGATTGACGGAAGACCTCGCTCTGATCGGTAATTAAAACCGCAACCGCACTGGAAAAATGCATCTGCAGCTCCCTGGAGTATCACTACGAGGAACGGCCTGACGGCATGCTTGTTTGTGTCTGTCTGCTGTGCTTGCATGCTTTGACAGCTAGTAAACAAACTTCGCATGTCAGATGCAAGGTCAGATACCAGCACATCAACGTCAGAACTTCATGTAGTAAGCCGGGCTTTCCGTGTGGTTAGTTTCTGAAGACGCCTTTCATGGCGTGGGCGATTGTTTATCTTTTCCTGGTGACCAGCAGGGCTCACCCAACGTTCCTTGGACTGGCGCTCCCTGCAACGAATCAGGTCCAGAACTGGTTCTGTCTCGCTGAGAGAGCAAAGTTATTTATTTGCACGTCCGATGTCTAGGGCTGGACTTAACTGAGGAGCGCCAAACGAGTTTTTAGGCTAGTTTTTCGGAATCGAATAGGCGTCGGTGAAAATGTCACCGTGTTCTCGTTCAGTTGGTCGTGATAGTTGCTTGTAAGCCGAGTGGATCTCTATGAAGAAGAGGATTGTGGAGTTCATCTGCACTCCATGGTGTTCCATTGTCCATATAAGGCATTAGCGATGGCGGGCGGGGTTTCCGACCATGAGGATACCCACATGCGATGAATCTTTGGGGCAGAACTACTCTGAACTGAAAGACGATCGTGCAATGTATCAGCTGCCACGCCGTTTACATGGCCTTCTTTTGTCGGGACATCGCGAGCATCCTGAGATCCTTTGACATCCAGAGATTCCTGTTGTGGATCCGCACCGCGGGTAGGCAACGGGTCGGCCGCCCCTAGGTTTTGGAATAGCGTGGAATTAAAACTGGCGGAAAAGTTACCAGTGAGTATTGCGTTATTTGATAATTATAACACTCGTTTCTGAGTGACATACCGTCTGGAGACTGCAGTAACAGTAATACACAACAAATTATCATATACTCTATTGATGAAAGGCTATTTTCATCGGAAAGTATTTAAAAGAAAATCAGAAAGAGTCATTGGCGCTAAATTCAAACCCCAACTTTAATCTGGGATCAGCGGGAGACCACATCATTGCATAATCAACAAAGCGTAGTACAACCGTATAACCATTTTAAAAGGTAGGAGGGGTATCCATCTGCATTCTACGACATTTCGAAATTTTTCTTACCAACTTTAACCCTCATCTCTCACTTTTTGTAAACAAATTGTCTATAGGGTTATTTTGGCTCCAGAATTCAGCTGTAGCAATATTATATCCATCTGACCTAAAGTTATCGAGTTATAGCCTCGGGCATTGTTTTCAAGGTCACGCTGCAGAGGTATTTTTAAGGCCGAAATAGTGCATTTTATTAAACAAAATGTTCAAAAGACTTATATGCCAGACTTCGCAATGAAACGGAGATTATATTTCTGGGCTTTTTTACTGGACCTTGAATGACCTTGACCCCGTTACCTCGTGACCTGTTTGTCGTTGACCTCGTGCGACCCCGGGTACACCTCTGATTTCAATTTTTTCGCTTCGCAAAATACTCGTCAATATATTGGCTAACAACCACAACAAATACAAAAGGTGCGTTTGTCCTCTAATTGTCATATTGTCCGTCGATATATTGCGTGTTTCCGATTTACCCCCAATGGGAAGGGGTAACGGGCAAATATCTGTGAACCTATGGGACCGATTTGGGCGAGGTATTCACCATTCGATCCGTTTTGGAACACGCCGGATGGCTGCGTGGTGTTGCTCGTCATCCTGACAATGTGTATACTAAAAAATGGGCCTCTAACTGCAATGTAGCTGAAATATCTGCCCGATACCCTTCCATCTTGGGGGGTAATTCGAAAACATCGATGTACATCGATGGAAAATATGGAAATTAGAGAAAAACCTTCTTTTTTGCGTTGTTAGGCAATATATAGACCAGTAAAACTCCTTTTTGGGCGATGACCGAGCGGGCGCGTACTGGTAAATCTAAAACAGGTTGTAAATATGAAACGGTACGGGAGCACACGTGGTAGTAACACATAGTTCTTTTTGTCCTTTTAGTCCTCCATAAAAATTGCCAGGCCTCCACACATGTCAACATAAAAATTAAGTTTTATTAAATTGTACATGATCTTTTTTCTCGAATCCGCCAAAAGGGAGTACGTCCTGAGCGCTGTATATTTCAGCGTATAAAACACGAATGCTTGGATAAATCAAGCAATTTTTGACCAAGAATAATTTTTGTTCATGTTGAAGTCTGCGGGTGCCACGCGCTGTGGTACTACCCCTATCAGAACGCACCATAACAACATCAAAATTGATTTGATGGTCCTATGCAATGGTGAAACCCCAATCTCAATCGGAGCAGAAGTTGCAAAGTTATTAGCTTTCAAAAAGCGTCTGTATGGCCGGGTCGGGCCGGGTTGGGCCGGGTCAAATGTAAATTTGTCTAGTAAGTTGACGAGAAACATCACGGGTGCTTCGCGCCCGCTCGGTAACAAGTATTGTGCGAAGTGAAAAATTGAAATAAGAGGTGTACAAGGGATGGGGGTCACAGGAGGTCAGCGAAAAAAAGGTCACGAGGTCACAGGGGCAAGGTCATTCAAGGTCACGCAAAAATCCCAGAAATAGAAGCTCTGTTGCATTGCGAATTCAGCCATATAAGTCCTTTTGACATCTGATTAAGTCAAACGCACTATTTCGACCTCCAAAAATACCTCTGCAGCATGACCCTGCAAAAATTCCAGAGGCTATAACTGGAGAATCTGAGGTTAGATCGAGCTAATATTACCACAACTGAATTCAGGACCCCAGATGACCCTATAGACCAATTTTGAACCAAAAGTAAGAGATGAGGGTGATTTCGACTTGTCGAAATGTCGTGGAATGCCCCAGTGATGTATAAATGTGCGAACCATGCATGGTCCTTATGTCGTCTAATTTCATGAGCTGAAAACAAGTTGTTGATGCATTAGGCAGTATTGTATATATCAGCGGAAAGAGCATTATATATGCCCTAAAACTGGCAATTCCCTGATATTGAATGGTGCATTCATTTCCTCAGTCCGGATTTTCTAAGTTATTCCAATTTATTCAAAGTGTATTCGTTTTCCATGGAACCTTAGTTTGATCAACGGCTCGCGCTCGATCATTCTGTTGACTTTTGCACAAAAGAGACTAAAGATCATTGTCAGTGGGCCATACTTAGAAACAATAAAACACCATACGCTGGAGACTGCAGCACGTCACACTACGGTAACACCAAACTGCGGAGACTGCAGTAGCGCACACAACAATAACACCACGGGCTGGAGACTGCAGTAGCGCACACAACAATAACACTACGGGCTGAAGACTGCAGTAGTGCACACAACAATAACACCACGGGCGATCGATTGCAGTAGTGTACACAACACGGGCGGGCGATTGCAGTAGTACACAAACAATAACACCACGGGCGAGCGATTGCAGTAGTGCACACAACACAGGCGAGCGATTACAGTAGTGCACACAACAATAACACGACGAGCTGAAGACTGCAGTAGCGCAAACAACAATAACACCATGGGCTGGAGACTGCAGTAGCGCAAACAACAATAACACCATAGGCTGAAGACTGCAGTAGTGTACACAACTCGGGTTGGAGACTGCAGTAGTGCACACAACAACAACACCGCGGGCTGAAGACTGCAGTAGTGCACGCAATAGTACCACCACAGGCTGGAGACTGCAGTAGTACACACAACACGGGCTAGCGATTGCAGTAGTGCACACAATAGTAACACCACGGGCTGAAGACTGCAGTAGTGCACACAACACGGGCGAGCAATTGCAGTAGTGCACACAATAGTAACACCACGGGCTGAAGACTGCAGTAGTGCACACAACACGGGCGAGCGATTGCAGTAGAGCACACAATAGTAACACCACGGGCTGAAGACTGCAGTAGTGCACACAACACGGGCGAGCGATTGCAGTAGTGGACACAATAGCAACACCACGGGCTGAAGACTGCAGTAGTGCACACAACACGGGCGAACGATTGCAGTAGAGCACACAATAGTAACACCACGGGCTGGAGACTGCAGAAGTGCACACAACACGGGCGAGCGATTGCAGTAGTGCACACAATAGTAACACCACGGGCTAAAGACTACAGTAGTGCAAACAATAACACCACGGGCGAGCAATTGCAGTAGTGCACACAACAATAACACCATAGGCTGAAGACTGCAGTAGTGCACACAACTCGGGCGAGCGATTGCAGTAGCGCACACAACAATAACACCACGGGCTGAAGACTGCAGCAGTACACAAACAATAACACCACGGGCGAGCGATTGCAGTAGTGCACACAACAATAGCACCACGGGCTGGAAACTGCAGTGACGCACAAAACAATAACACCAGGTGCGAGCAATTGCAGTAGTGCACACAACAATAACACCATAGGCTGAAGACTGCAGTAGTGCACACAACTCGGGCTGGAAACTGAAGTAGTGCACACAACAATAACACCATAGGCTGAATACTGCAGTAGTGCACACAACTCAGGAGAGCGATTGCAGTAGTGCACACAATAGTAACACAACGGGCTGAAGACTGCAGTAGTGCACACAACAATAACACCATGGGCTGAAGACTGCAGTAGTGCACACAACAATAACACCATGGGCTGAAGACTGCAATAGTGCACGCAATAGTAACACCACGGGCTGGAGACTGCAGTAGTACACACAACACGGGCTAGCGATTGCAGTAGTGTACACAATAGTAACATCACGGGCTGGAGACTGCAGTAGTACACACAACAATAACACCACGGGCGAGCGACTGCAGTAGCGCACACAACAATAACACCATGGGCTGGAGACTGCAGTAGTGCACACAACAATAACACCATGGGCTGAAGACTGCAGTAGTGCAAACAACAATAACACAATGGGCTCAATACTGCAGTAGTGCACACAATAGTAACACCACGGGCTGGAGACTGCAGTAGTACACACAACACGGGCTAGCGATTGCAGTAGTGCACACAATAGTAACATCACGGGCTGGAGACTGCAGTAGTGCACACAACACGGGCGAGCAATTGCAGTAGTGCACACAATATTAACACCACGGGCTGAAGACTGCAGTAGTGCACACAACACGGGCGAGCGATTGCAGTAGAGCACACAATAGTAACACCACGGGCTGAAGACTGCAGTAGTGCACGCAACACGGGCGAGCGATTGCAGTAGAGCACACAATAGTAACACCACGGGCTGGAGACTGCAGTAGTGCACACAACACGGGCGAGTGATTGCAGTAGTACACGCAATAGTAACACCACGGGCTGAAAACTGCAGTAGTGCACACAACACGGGCGAGCGATTGCAGTAGAGCACACAATAGTAACACCACGGGCTGGAGACTGCAGAAGTGCACACAACACGGGCGAGCGATTGCAGTAGTGCACACAATAGTAACACCACGGGATAAAGACTGCAGTAGTGCACACAACACGGGCGAGCGATTGCAGTAGCGCACACAACAATAACACCACGGGCTGAAGACTGCAGTAGTGCACACGACAATTACACCACAGGCGAGCAATTTCAGTAGTGCACACACCACGGGCGAGCGATTGCAGTAGTACACACAACACGGGCGAGCGATTGCAGTAGTGCACACAACACGGGCTGGAGATTGTAGTAGTGCACACAACACGGGCTGGAGACTGCAGTAGTGCACACAACAATAACACCACGGGCGAGCGATTGCAGTAGCGCACACAACAATAACACCATGGACTGAAGACTGCAGTAGTGCACACAACAATAACACCATGGGCTGAAGACTGCAATAGTGCACGCAATAGTAACACCACGGGCTGGAGACTGCAGTAGTGCACACAACATGGGCGAGAGATTGCAGTAGTGCACACAATAGTAACACCACGGGCTGAAGACTACAGTAGTGCACACAACACGAGCGAGCGATTGCAGTAGAGCACACAATAGTAACACCACGGACTGGAGACTGCAGTAGTGCACACAACACGGGCGAGTGATTGCAGTAGTACACGCAATAGTAACACCACGGGCAGGAGACTGCAGTAGCGCACACAACAATAATACCATGGGCTGAAAACTGCCGTAGTGCACGCAATAGTAACACCACGGGCTGGAGACTGCAGTAGTGCACACAACACGGGCGAGCGATTTCAGTAGTGCACACAACACAGGCGAGCGATTGCAGTAGTACACACAACACGGGCGAGAGATTGCAGTAGTGCACACAACACGGGCTGGAGATTGTAGCAGTGCACACAACACAGGCTGGAGACTGCAGTAGATCACACAACACGGGCGAGCGATTGCAGTAGTGCACAAATAGTAACACCACGGGCTGAAGACTGCAGTAGTGCACACAACACGGGCGAGCGATTGCAGTAGTGCACACAATAGTAACACCACGGGCTGAAGACTGAGTGCACCCAACACGGGCGAGCGATTGCAGTAGAGCACACAATAGTAACACCACGGACTGAAGACTGCAGTAGTGCACACAACACGGGCGAGCGATTGCAGTAGTGCACACAATAGTAACACCACGGGCTGAAGACTGCAGTAGTGCACACAACACGTGCGAGCGATTGCAGTAGTGCACACAATAGTAACACCACGGGCTGAAGACTGAGTGCACACATCACGGGCGAGCGATTGCAGTAGTGGACACAATAGTAACACCACGGGTTGGGGACTGCAGTAGTGCATACATCACGGTCCAGAGATTGCAGTAGTGCACACAACAATAAGACCACGCGCGAGCGATTGCAGTAGCGCACACAACAATAACACCATGGGCTGAAGACTGCAGTAGCGCACACAACAATAACACAATGGGCTGAAGATTGCAGTAGTACACAACAATAACACCAGGGACAGGAGACTGCAGTAGTGCACACACCACGGGCGAGCGATTGCAGTAGTACACACAACACGGGCGAGAGACTGCAGTAGTGCACACAATAGTAACACCACGAGCTGGAGACTGCAGTAGTACACACAACACGGGCGAGAGATTGCAGTAGTGCACACAAAACGGGCGAGCGATTGGAGTAGTGCACACAACACGGGCGAGATGTTGCTGTAGTGCATACAACACGGGCGTGCGGTTGCAGTAGTGCACACAATACGGGCTGGAGACTGCAGTAGTGCACACAACACGGGCGAGACATTGCAGTAGTGCACACAACACGGGCGAGCGATTGCAGTAGTGCACACAACACGGGCGAGATATTGCAGTAGTGCACACAACACGGGCGAGAGATTGCAGTAGTGCACACACCACGGGCGAGATATTGCAGTCGTGAACACAATAGTAACACCACGGGCGAAATATTGCAGTAGTGCACACAACAATAACACCACGGGCTGGAGACTGCAGTAGCGCACACAACAATAACAAAACGGGCGAGCGATTGCAATAGTGCAAAACAATAACACCACGGACGAGCGATTGCAATAGTCCACACAACACGGGCGATCGATTGCACTAGTGCACACAACACGGGCGAGAGATTGCAGTAGTGCACACAACACGGACGAGCGATTGCAGTAGTGCACACAACACGGGCGAGAGACTGCAGTAGTACACACACCACGGGCGAGCGATTGCAGTAGTGCACATACCACGGGCGAGCGATTGCAGTAGTGCACACAACACGGGCGAGCGATTGCAGTAGTGCACACAACACGGGCGAGCGATTGCAGTAGTGGACACAATAGCAACACCACGGGCTGAAGACTGCAGTAGTGCACACAACACTGGCGAACGATTGCAGTAGAGCACACAATAGTAACACCACGGGCTGGAGACTGCAGAAGTGCACACAACACGAGCGAGCGATTGCAGTAGTGCACACAATAGTAACACCACGGGCTAAAGACTACAGTAGTGCAAACAATAACACCACGGGCGAGCAATTGCAGTAGTGCACACAACAATAACACCATAGGCTGAAGACTGCAGTAGTGCACACAACTCGGGCGAGCGATTGCAGTAGCGCACACAACAATAACACCACGGGCTGAAGACTGCAGTAGTACACAAACAATAACACCACGGGCGAGCGATTGCAGTAGTGCACACAACAATAGCACCACGGGCTGGAAACTGCAGTGACGCACAAAACAATAACACCAGGTGCGAGCAATTGCAGTAGTGCACACAACAATAACACCATAGGCTGAAGACTGCAGTAGTGCACACAACTCGGGCTGGAAACTGAAGTAGTGCACACAACAATAACACCATAGGCTGAATACTGCAGTAGTGCACACAACTCAGGAGAGCGATTGCAGTAGTGCACACAATAGTAACACAACGGGCTGAAGACTGCAGTAGTGCACACAACAATAACACCATGGGCTGAAGACTGCAGTAGTGCACACAACAATAACACCATGGGCTGAAGACTGCAATAGTGCACGCAATAGTAACACCACGGGCTGGAGACTGCAGTAGTACACACAACACGGGCTAGCGATTGCAGTAGTGTACACAATAGTAACATCACGGGCTGGAGACTGCAGTAGTACACACAACAATAACACCACGGGCGAGCGACTGCAGTAGCGCACACAACAATAACACCATGGGCTGGAGACTGCAGTAGTGCACACAACAATAACACCATGGGCTGAAGACTGCAGTAGTGCAAACAACAATAACACAATGGGCTCAATACTGCAGTAGTGCACACAATAGTAACACCACGGGCTGGAGACTGCAGTAGTACACACAACACGGGCTAGCGATTGCAGTAGTGCACACAATAGTAACATCACGGGCTGGAGACTGCAGTAGTGCACACAACACGGGCGAGCAATTGCAGTAGTGCACACAATATTAACACCACGGGCTGAAGACTGCAGTAGTGCACACAACACGGGCGAGCGATTGCAGTAGAGCACACAATAGTAACACCACGGGCTGAAGACTGCAGTAGTGCACACAACACGGGCGAGCGATTGCAGTAGAGCACACAATAGTAACACTACGGGCTGGAGACTGCAGTAGTGCACACAACACGGGCGAGTGATTGCAGTAGTACACGAAATAGTAACACCACGGGCTGAAAACTGCAGTAGTGCACACAACACGGGCGAGCGATTGCAGTAGAGCACACAATAGTAACACCACGGGCTGGAGACTGCAGAAGTGCACACAACACGGGCGAGCGATTGCAGTAGTGCACACAATAGTAACACCACGGGATAAAGACTGCAGTAGTGCACACAACACGGGCGAGCGATTGCAGTAGCGCACACAACAATAACACCACGGGCTGAAGACTGCAGTAGTGCACACGACAATTACACCACAGGCGAGCAATTTCAGTAGTGCACACACCACGGGCGAGCGATTGCAGTAGTACACACAACACGGGCGAGCGATTGCAGTAGTGCACACAACACGGGCTGGAGATTGTAGTAGTGCACACAACACGGGCTGGAGACTGCAGTAGTGCACACAACAATAACACCACGGGCGAGCGATTGCAGTAGCGCACACAACAATAACACCATGGACTGAAGACTGCAGTAGTGCACACAACAATAACACCATGGGCTGAAGACTGCAATAGTGCACGCAATAGTAACACCACGGGCTGGAGACTGCAGTAGTGCACACAACATGGGCGAGAGATTGCAGTAGTGCACACAATAGCAACACCACGGGCTGAAGACTACAGTAGTGCACACAACACGAGCGAGCGATTGCAGTGGAGCACACAATAGTAACACCACGGACTGGAGACTGCAGTAGTGCATACAACACGGGCGAGTGATTGCAGTAGTACACGCAATAGTAACACCACGGGCAGGAGACTGCAGTAGCGCACACAACAATAATACCATGGGCTGAAAACTGCCGTAGTGCACGCAATAGTAACACCACGGGCTGGAGACTGCAGTAGTGCACACAACACGGGCGAGCGATTTCAGTAGTGCACACAACACAGGCGAGCGATTGCAGTAGTACACACAACACGGGCGAGAGATTGCAGTAGTGCACACAACACGGGCTGGAGATTGTAGCAGTGCACACAACACAGGCTGGAGACTGCAGTAGATCACACAACACGGGCGAGCGATTGCAGTAGTGCACAAATAGTAACACCACGGGCTGAAGACTGCAGTAGTGCACACAACACGGGCGAGCGATTGCAGTAGTGCACACAATAGTAACACCACGGGCTGAAGACTGAGTGCACCCAACACGGGCGAGCGATTGCAGTAGAGCACATAATAGTAACACCACGGACTGAAGACTGCAGTAGTGCACACAACACGGGCGAGCGATTGCAGTAGTGCACACAATAGTAACACCACGGGCTGAAGACTGCAGTAGTGCACACAACACGTGCGAGCGATTGCAGTAGTGCACACAATAGTAACACCACGGGCTGAGGACTGAGTGCACACATCACGGGCGAGCGATTGCAGTAGTGGACACAATAGTAACACCACGGGTTGGGGACTGCAGTAGTGCACACATCACGGTCCAGAGATTGCAGTAGTGCACACAACAATAAGACCACGCGCGAGCGATTGCAGTAGCGCACACAACAATAACACCATGGGCTGAAGACTGCAGTAGCGCACACAACAATAACACAATGGGCTGAAGATTGCAGTAGTACACAACAATAACACCAGGGACAGGAGACTGCAGTAGTGCACACACCACGGGCGAGCGATTGCAGTAGTACACACAACACGGGCGAGAGACTGCAGTAGTGCACACAATAGTAACACCACGAGCTGGAGACTGCAGTAGTACACACAACACGGGCGAGAGATTGCAGTAGTGCACACAAAACGGGCGAGCGATTGGAGTAGTGCACACAACACGGGCGAGATGTTGCTGTAGTGCATACAACACGGGCGTGCGGTTGCAGTAGTGCACACAATACGGGCTGGAGACTGGAGTAGTGCACACAACACGGGCGAGACATTGCAGTAGTGCACACAACACGGGCGAGCGATTGCAGTAGTGCACACAACACGGGCGAGATATTGCAGTAGTGCACACAACACGGGCGAGAGATTGCAGTAGTGCACACACCACGGGCGAGATATTGCAGTCGTGAACACAATAGTAACACCACGGGCGAAATATTGCAGTAGTGCACACAACAATAACACCACGGGCTGGAGACTGCAGTAGCGCACACAACAATAACACCACGGGCGAGCGATTGCAATAGTGCAAAACAATAACACCACGGACGAGCGATTGCAATAGTCCACACAACACGGGCGATCGATTGCACTAGTGCACACAACACGGGCGAGAGATTGCAGTAGTGCACACAACACGGACGAGCGATTGCAGTAGTGCACACAACACGGGCGAGAGACTGCAGTAGTACACACACCACGGGCGAGCGATTGCAGTAGTGCACATACCACGGGCGAGCGATTGCAGTAGTGCACACAACACGGGCGAGAGACTGCAGTAGTGTACACAACATGGGCGAGAGATTGCAGTAGTGCACACAACAATAACACCACGACGGGCTGGAGACTGCAGTAGTACACACAACACGGGCGAGCGATTGCAGTAGTGCACACAACACGGGCGAGAGACTGCAGTAGTGCACACAACATGGGCGAGAGATTGCAGTAGTGCTCACAACAATAACATCACGGGCTGGAGACTGCAGTAGTGCACACAACACCGGCGAGAGATTGCAGTAGTGTACACAGCATGGGCGAGAGATTGCAGTAGTGCACACAACAATAACACCACGGGCTGGAGACTGCAGTAGTGCACACAGCACGGGTGAGAGATTGCAATAGTGCACACAACACGTGCGAGAGATTGCAGTAGTGCACACAACATTGGCGAGAGATGGCAGTAGTGCACACAACATGATCGAGATATTGCAGTAGTGCACACAATACGGGCGAGTTATTGCAGTAGTGCACACAACATTGGCGAGAGATGGCAGTAGTGCACACAACATGAGCGAGAGATTGCAGTAGTGCACACAATACTGTCGAGTTATTGCAGTAGTGCACACAATACTGGCGAGTTATTGCAGTAGTGCACACAACATTGGCGAGAGATGGCAGTAGTGCACACAACATTGGCGAGAGATGGCAGTAGTGCACACAACATGAGCGAGAGATTGCAGTAGTGCACACAATACGGGCGAGTTATTGCAGTAGTGCACACAACATTGGCGAGAGATGGCAGTAGTGCACACAACATGAGCGAGAGATTGCAGTAGTGCACACAATACTGGCGAGTTATTGCAGTAGTGCACACAATACTGGCGAGTTATTGCAGTAGTGCACACAACATTGGCGAGAGATGGCAGTAGTGCACACAACATTGGCGAGAGATGGCAGTAGTGCACACAACATGAGCGAGAGATTGCAGTAGTGCACACAATACTGGCGAGTTATTGCAGTAGTGCACACAACATTGGCGAGAGATGGCAGTAGTGCACACAACATGAGCGAGAGATTGCAGTAGTGCACACAATACTGGCGAGTTATTGCAGTAGTGCACACAATACGGGCGAGTTATTGCAGTAGTGCACACAACATTGGCGAGAGATGGCAGTAGTGCACACAACATGAGCGAGAGATTGCAGTAGTGCACACAATACTGGCGAGTTATTGCAGTAGTGCACACAATACTGGCGAGTTATTGCAGTAGTGCACACAATACTGGCGAGTTATTGCAGTAGTGCACACAACATGAGCGAGAGATGGCAGTAGTGCACACAACATGAGCGAGAGATTGCAGTAGTGCACACAATACTGGCGAGTTATTGCAGTAGTGCACACAATACTGGCGAGTTATTGCAGTAGTGCACACAATACGGGCGAGTTATTGCAGTAGTGCACACAATACTGGCGAGTTATTGCAGTAGTGCACACAATACTGGCGAGTTATTGCAGTAGTGCACACAATACTGGCGAGTTATTGCAGTAGTGCACACAATACTGGCGAGTTATTGCAGTAGTGCACACAATACTGGCGAGTTATTGCAGTAGTGCACACAATACTGGCGAGTTATTGCAGTAGTGCACACAATACTGGCGAGTTATTGCAGTAGTGCACACAATACTGGCGAGTTATTGCAGTAGTGCACACAATACTGGCGAGTTATTGCAGTAGTGCACACAATACTGGCGAGTTATTGCAGTAGTGCACACAATACTGGCGAGTTATTGCAGTAGTGCACACAATACTGGCGAGTTATTGCAGTAGTGCACACAATACTGGCGAGTTATTGCAGTAGTGCACACAATACTGGCGAGTTATTGCAGTAGTGCACACAATACTGGCGAGTTATTGCAGTAGTGCACACAACATCACGCCCATTAGTGACACATCACGTAACCTAATGCGTCAGCGGCGGGTGGCCCTGGGCGCCAGATTACCACGTTTTGGTTCGTGCTCCTTCACAGTAGAATCCGTTGACATTATGACACCCTGATCAGCATGATCTGCGGCATGAAGGATACCCCGGCCTGCGGCACGGACGGTATATCTATCCGAGCTTTTAAACTAGGTCTCGACGTAATCTGTGTGCCACTGCAGAACATCATCAGCACCTGCTTGGCCAACAATTACTTTCCTGATGCTTGGAAACACTCCATAGTCCATCCAATCCACAAGTCAGGTCCTGTCTCCGATCCTGCGAACTTTCGGTCTATATCCTTAGTCCCAGTCATAGCCAAAATTGTTGAGCGGATTGTTCAGCGTCAACCATATGCTTACCTGAAACAGAACCTTCTTTTTCTCCGGCTCAGCACGGATTTAGGCCACGTCACTCGACCGAAACCGCGATGATCATTGTAATCGACCATATCCTTTCTGCCACAGACAGAGGGGAGATTTATCTCTGTCTGCTCGATTTAAGTAAAGGCGGATTCACACCGGCCGCGTTTTGACGCAAACGCATGCGTCCGCGTCGAAAACGCATGCGTATGCGTACAATTACGCATAGGCTTGCGTATTTCGGTGTGAACGGCCTAAAAGCTCGGGAACTCGCGTAGATTACGCATGCGTATGCGTCAAACGCGTGCGTCCTGAATCTTGAACCGTGTTCAAGATTTGGACGCATACGTATGCGTCGGACGGGCAACAGTAGCTTTGGCAGCCATAATTGATTTAATTTTGTGATCAAGTGTGCCTCTGGCGAAGTGTCATCTTGCCACGGTTGAGGTAGGTGCCTCTTGATGCATCTACCGGAGGATTGGAGGTTGATAAATGTTTATACATATACATCTGTACCTGGAAATAGGTAAGTACTAGATGAGAATACACCACACACTAGGGGGTTTGGAATTGTCCAAATTTGTTCGCTTACAGAAGATGCACTAAAGTTCTGACCAAATTGAAATGTGACACAATGTAAACAATTATTACATTATTAAAGCTTCTGTCAAACTTTGCACATAATAAGTAAAAGCTTGGGCTAAATCAAATGTGGGGTGAAACCTTCGCAAATCAGATGGGTCCAAACAGTGTCTTGGCATTGGGGAATTTTGGTGGAAAACAACGCTATGGATATTATGTTTCCCGTCTTTTTCTGAGTTTTCCTGTGAATTTTCCACTCATTATTAAACAATGTGCCTATTTGATAATTGGAACCCTGATACTGGTTTATGAATGTAATGATATGGGCAGGCTCTGTGGAGGGAAGGACAGGCAAGAATTGGCATAGGTAATAACTTTTTCCTGTGAGTGGGTAATTGGGTATTGATAGAGCAGAGTGCATACAGTTTTTGGGTTGAATTTTCCACTCTTCATAAGTTCATACTCATTTGTAGCCAGAATTTTCCACTCCGCACCCAAGCTACAAGCAATCCTAGGACCCTGACCCAGACAATGCATTTGTGATAGCTCAACTGTAACTCATAATTGATATTGTTCATCAGATGCCTATGCCCGTTTGGTGACCAGTTTGTGACCATGGTCTGTGGCAAAGAAGTTAGGTAATATAATGTATCATTAATGGGAAATAACTGAAAAAGTACTTACTGCCCCTGACCAAATATCAAACCTATTGATTCACCTTTTTTGGAAGGATTCAATCACAATTCATTTTGGAATATGAATGATTCAGCCACTGTTTGATTCATGGTTAACCATTTTGAAAAATGATACTTTATCTTTCCGAATCAAAGAATGTTTTTTTTGTTTTATCAAATCACGTTTGACTCACCATTGAAATAGCATTGCACAGTCTTTGATTCAATCAGCCTTGTTTATATGTAGGTTTTGATTCAATCATGATTCAAGAATACACAAATTTGGTGGTGAATCAATTATTCAATGATTCAAGGGATTTTGATTGAACGATTCCAGTCGCTTCAATCGGAGTGAAATCAATAACCAGTCTGCCCCGGGTCCAAAGGTTGGGTATTTCATGCTATTGGCAGTTTGCTAGTACTTTGCTAGTACTTTACTCTGTATCTGGCATTAAGGAACACCAATAGCATAAACTTGTTTGGGATTTGGGGGATTGGTTTCAGTTGTTACAGACGGGGCGGGGGATGGTTTTGGTGGTCACAGGCGGGATGGAGGTCGGGGTCGGTGGTCACAGGTCACAGGCTTGGTGGCCACAGGTAAAATAGAAAATGTATCCAATAAAGCGACCATTACTGGGATATGTATGCATAAATTCCTTCTTGACTTGTGCCCAACCTAACCTTATGGATACTTTCAAGATACACAATGCATTTGTGATAGCTCAACTGTAACTCATAATTGATATTGTTCATCAGATGCCTATGCCCGTTTGGTGACCAGTTTGTGACCATGGTCTGTGGCAAAGAAGTTAGGTAATATAATGTATCATTAATGGGAAATAACTGAAAAAGTACTTACTGCCCCTGACCAAATATCAAACAATAGTGTGTCTGGTTTTTTTATGGCACAATTGCAACAGATAAAGTTATCATTCATAACATCCATCTGCTCAGGAGGTAGTCATTATGAGAACATTGCTTGAGGTCGTTTGGACTTAGCACTTCATGGATTTGGGAAAAGTAGGCTGCCAGGGCAGCCTGTGGACTCCCACTCTCGAAAGCTGTTTTTTCTCTCTTTTTTCCTACTCTTCTTGGGTACGTGGTATTTGTAGTTCCTCCAGTGTTTGTCAAGTCTGTCCTTGAACGAGTTAACTGATGGAGCGTTGACGACATACCAAGGGAGACTGTTCCAATCATTGATGACACAAACTGGGAAACATGGTGACCAGCTTGTAACCATGGCCTGTGACAAAGAAGTTGGTAATATAATGTATCATTAATGAGAAATATGTGAAAAAGTACTTGCTGCCCCTGACCAAATATCAAACAATAGTGTATCTTTGGGTTTTTGATGCACAATTGCAACTGATTAAGTTATCATTCATAACATCCATCTGCTCAGCAGGTAGTCATCACTAGAACATGGCTTGTGGTCACAAGATGCTATAGCAGTGTTATGTGTTGTGTATGAATAAGTTATATTGTATGCTATGTTGCTATGTATAGCAGTAGCATGTATAGCAGGTTGGCAGTGGATAGCAGCAAAAAGTAACCTATGAAGTAACACCACTCTGCATCATTTCATCAGGCTGACTGTCAACCTTACTGCTCATATATAATTGCTCATATATAACTGGCCGGCGGCTGCCAACCTTTTAAACTGGATATTTAAGATCACCTACCCATAACGTCATCACCTATGTCATCTTCATTTTGTACTTGTTCACAACCCTTGAAATCCTATTTCATGTTACCAATACATTGCTATGGCCCTCCATTTAGTGGTTGACCATTTGTTATTATTGTTTGTTTCAGATGACCTTTCCCAAGCAGCATTTGGAGGCCCTGGTGCTAGCCATGGGATTTTGCTCCAAGCAACCCAACTTACTTATGTGGGCAGAAACACCACTCCTGGGAGGAGATTACCTAAACATTGGATCCTCATGGGGAAATCACAGGTATGTACTCGCACCATTGCATTGCATTGCTTCCACGGATGGAGTTTCCTATTCAGATTGTGTGGCCACCACCACACTAACTTTGATTTTGGCCCACCATCTTTGTGTTCTGCCCCACCAACTTTTGTCAGCTTTGCCAGATTTTCTGGTGTTAAAATGTAAATTGTTCACCTCAGCCATGCAAAACAACCACTCAATATGATTAGTTTGCCCACCAACTTGCTCTGAAAAGCCCCACCCATGATTGCTGTGGAACTAATTTTTGTCCATGTTGTAACTGAACCAGCCCGAGAGTGTTAAATAGTGGATTGATTCACTCCGGACTGCATGGCGCTCCCGGGCTGCTCAGCGTCCGCCCTCCCCAGGCAGCTCACAGCCCCTCTGCGGTCCGCTCGGCGCACTGTCCGTGTAGCTCGGCGCACTGTCCGGGTAGCCCGGCGCTCCTCTCTGGGAAGCTCGGCGCCCCTATCCAGACTGCACGGTGATCCCTGGGCGGCTCGGCGCCCCCGCCGGGCAGGGGGGGGGGGGGTGGCGCCGCCGGGGGACCGCCGCCACCCCCCGTCCCGAAGTCGGGTGGGCAAGCACCCCCTCTGCCCCTCCCCTGTTCCCGGGCCTATGTGAAACCATCTGGCAAGTCATTATTTACATGCTTCATATGGAAGGTTTTGTTCAAGCTCACAGCCCCTCTGGTAAATTACATGCCTGTGGATCATCTTCAGTCATGGTTCGTGATGGCTGATTTAACAATATGATTCCATGTCGAATCGATCACCAAAATACAGCACCCTCTCCGATTTGCTTAAAACTTTGCATGCATGTCGGTTAATGATAAAAACCATCTCAGGTGCTTTGATTTGGAAATTTGACCTGGGTTCACTGAGATAGAGGTCATTGAACTTTGACCTGACTCCATTACATCCCAAAATTCAAGAGCTTATAACTTCGCAAGTTTGTGTCCCAGTCTCACGAAACAAAATGCATGCAATAGGCAATGCCCCCATCTTTATTTTGCACATAAAATATTTAATGTCAATGGCATTTGACCTGATTTGACTTTGAACTGAAATATTGAAATTTGAATAGGAAAAATCATGCCCCCTCCAATTTGACTAATTCTTACATATAACATTGCCCAACATGTCCTCTACAAACTGGGACAAAATTGGCGTGGGCCATTCATAAGTTTAGAAGAAAACGGTACTTAAAATCGACCTGACCTGAGTACCCTAGAGAAGTTATTTCCATTATGTTTTAAAAATATGCCGATATGGATCTCATCTCAAAGGCCGTAGGCTAACCAATCCATTCATAATGTTTTCGATTATATGTGATGTCAAATATTTCATGTGTGACCTTGACACGTGACCTGACTGGACCTGGAGCATTGGTTTCTCATAATACGTTACAACATAGCCAATATGGGTATCGTTTGAAAGCTCAGCAGCTAACCAATACATTCGTGAAGTATTCAAGCATGTGCTCTGCCCTTGCCCTGTCATGTTCTGTTCTGTTCTGTTCTGTTCTGTTCTGTTCTGTTCTGTTCTGTTCTGTTCTGTTCTGTTCTGTTCTGTCCTGTCCTGTCCTGTCCTGGCCTGGCCTGGCCTGGCCTGGCCTGCCCTGCCCTGCCCTGTCCTGCCCTGCCCTGCCCTGTCCTGCCCTGTCCTGCCCTGCCCTGCCCTGTCCTGTCCTGTACTGTCCTGCCCTGCCCTGCCCTGCTGTCGTTGGCGGTGAGGTTTTATGCGTGCTTTTTAGGTCTGAACCATTTCTAAAACTTTCAGGAACGTCTCGTCCGTACATTTCCGGACCCGCTCAGTTCCTGCTGCCCTGGCGGCTCCCGATGCCCATGGCATGCTCAGGACGTCCGCCTCAGTCGCTTCCGCCGCCGGTGGCTGACCGCTCCTGCCACCGGTGACCTGACCGCGCCTACCGCCGGTGACCTGACCGCTCATGCCGCCGGTGACCTGACCGCTCCCGCTCCCGCTGCCGCTGCGGTTCCTGCCGCCGTCAAGAGCCGGCTGGAGCCTGGACACTTCACTTCCGCGGACATTCCTATAGTGTTTGAGAACGTCGATGAGTTGGTGCAGCATTTAGCCGCTCCGTCAGTATCCACCTCCAGCTCCTATCAGCAGTTGAAGGCAGCAGCAGCAGCGCGTCACGCAGCGCCAAAATCGACGAGCGAGCGAGTCGCCATCTGTGGAGGAGCGCATCATGGAGGAGATGGCACACAACCGCGCCTCTTCGAAGTCAGTGAACGCGACGTTTTCATGCTTCGTGCTTGCCCAGCTGGACAGCCGTGACGCGCAGGCCGCAAAGCGTGCTCGTGACGAAATTTACCGCATGCTTAGCGAGTAAGTTCCTATGGGCGCGTGTGGTGTTCCCAGAGTTGTGGTGTGCAGAGTGGTGTGCTGCAGAGGGTTGTAGTTCAGAGTGGTATAGTCCAGAGTGTTGTGGTGACACAGATGCACCAGTGGTATAAATACACCAACATTGTTCAATATGCTCATTTGAAAATGTGCCTTTCTCCATAAAACAACCTGACTATGAACTGATTGCCATTTATTTAGGTTCAAGCTAAGCAAAGCTACAACAGATACGTGTCGAGAAAGGTGAACATTTCAACTTCATTGGGATGTCACGGCAGGCCCAGATTGACCAGATCAGACCAGATTGCTTCGCATACCTCTGGGATAATCTTGCGAATCGTCGCGTACCCGATGCGGTAGGATTCGGCCACACTTCATCGAGCCGCCCGCAGCCAGGAACCCCAGCGTCACCGCCAGACGCTCGCCAGGGGAGATGGGATCCCACATGGTGGTGGCTTCCTTCTTGATCTTGTCAGAGACAAGGCCCAGCAGCTCGCCGAAATATTCAACACTCATCCGGAAATACCGCTGGTGCGCGGCTGAGTCGGTGTCTCGCATCTCGCGGACCAGCGTGTGACACTCGCCCATTTGGGTCCACTACCAAGAGTTTTCGAGTTTATCGCGTTGGAACGGTTTGAATTTGCCCTTTATATAGGATATATATATATATATATATATATATATATATATATATATATATATATATATATATATATATATATATATATATATATATATCGCATCTTTACACTACACTTGTGAGTTGTTTACATCGCGACAAATCAAATGTCATCACTGCGCCATAACATGCTACATTTAGAGCGCTACCAAATGACCAGAAGAGCTGCCATCGTTCAAGTTTGCCGACGCGTGCGTCTGCGTTTGCCTGGACGCTGAAATGGACGCATGCGTATGCGTTTTCGACGCGGACGCATGCGTTTGCGTCAAAACGCGGCCGGTGTGAATCCGCCTTAAGTGTTTTGACGTAATTGACCACTCCAAGCTCCTGACTAAATTACAGCTGCATGGGGTTGACGCAGAATGGTCCCGCTCGTATCTCTCCAACAGCACCCAGAGCGTCTCTATCACCGACCATATCCGGGCGCATATGTATCTCTAAACCACTTCAGAACAGCATTGGCGTGTTCTAGGGGTCATCCCTGGGACCCCTACTGTACAGTATCTTAGCTATCGACCTGAACTACTATGTGATCGGTGCCCTCTTCGTCCAATATCCCGACGACACGCAGATCCTAGTGTCCGGCATGAAGGGCGACATGGGCAGCGTGGTCGCATGTATGTAGCACGCTCTGTCCTCCCTTGGCTCATGGTTTTTGGCTAACTCCCTAAAAGTAAATGCATACAAAACACAGTTGATGATGTTCGGTAGTCGCCAAAATCTGCGCACTATACCACCGATTACGCTGACATTTCGTGGCGAGATACTGAAGACTGAGCTTTCGGTGCGGAACCTCGGCGTCCTGTTCGACCCTGTCCTGTCGTGGGACGCCCATGTAGCGCACCTCATCCGGAAATGCTATGGGTTTGTTATCGATCTCACTCACATTCGGCACTGTCTCCCCCAGTACATTCTCTTCACACTTGTTCAAGGCCTGATTATCTGGCATATCCGATACTGCATCTCAGTATTTGGTAATTGCTTGGATACAAATCACAAACAATTCACACACAAATATTAACTTTTCGGCTCGGGTCGTATCCAGCAAAAATGAAATTTGATCACATTTCAGACGTGCTTAATGGAAACAGTTAACCTTTAAAAAATCTCAAAAATGATTGAGAAAGGAAATGAATTATCATGTTACTAGTAAGCCAGAAAAATGTATACGAACGCGGAAAAAGCAAACTATATTGTCAGTTATTTGGTTCCAATTCAGATGTTTTCCTCTGAATGGAGTGAATAACGTAACGTTCATACCTGATACAACATGTCGACAATATTTTTAATTTAACGTGATCACAGTGGTTTGTCTCTCAAAAACGCTACCACACGTTCTCGGGGTTTACAGCTGTTGTAGCACGTTTCAAAACAACCTGCAAAGTCAGTAAACAAAGCAACATGTCGCTGTCCTGTAAAAACCCAGCAGTAATAGCTTGTAGCACATGCCACAACACATTTGCAAGTCGCACGCCGAACAAGTTAACCTCAAACCACAATCCGGTAGCAGCAGTTGAACCATGAGTTGTTTATTTCGTTTAAACAAAAAATCCATGCGATTGACGACACATGCTGGCCAAAGTTTCGCAATCGATTTACATGCGGAGACTTTCGTCATACTAGTTGGTTCATTCACGGAGGGTACCAGTACTCCCGGTCATCTTCTTAACCCGCGCCCTGCTGGGGTCTCCAGCCAGGGGTGGTAAAAACGCTTCAAGTGGCGCCCACCTAACCTGGTAGGGAAAAATTCGGCCCCCAGGTATAAGTACCGCGGCATGCACTGGCGGATCCAGCCTCTCACGGTGGGAGGCATCTTTTTGTGGCAAAAAGGTACCCCCTATTTATTATATAACAAATGGGAGGCGGTACCCACCCTCAAATTAGGTCAAACTTCAAATTAGAAAGACGATAAAAGCGTTACGCGCATGGTGAGTTTGTTTTTAAGCGTTACGCCCATGTTTTCCTGGATCCGCCTATGCGCAATATATTAAATTTAACAAATTACATCATATCAGGCCCTCATGTGACGTTCATGTCGTCCCAAACAATCACGAACATCACATATTTGTTTATCTCAGAAAATCCCCCCCCCCTCTATTTGACATTCCCTGAATACACCTATGATTTTTTTTTGTTTTGGTCTTTTGATATAATAAAGATCAGTATATTGCAAGCTAAAAAACGTTTAGGGCATAACAATCGGTCGAGCCACATGGCCGCAATGACCTTCAAAAAACACTAAAAAGTTTCGCATTTCTTGCCCCCTGGCCCCCATCTATGAACAAAACAAAAATTTCAGGATTTAAAAGGAGAGATCTTGTCATGACAAATCGAATGGCGTTTTTCCTATCGAAATCAACCGAGTGGTTCTTGAGATCTTTGGGGGGGGGGGGGGCAGAATCTGCCCCCGCAGGTTAACGTTATTCTGGCCGGCTGCAGGGAATAGGGTTAAGAAATTCACATTTCGAATTCACAAAAAAAAAAATTGTGAATTTTTCAAAAGAAAAATCCCTTCTAATTTTTGTGAGTTCAAAAACAAAAAAAAACGAAAATCCGAGATCACTATTTTGAAGAGAATGTCATTTCCTTTCTTTTGACGTTGTTGATTGGCAATTTGTTTCAAAACTCTATTTTCTACGATTGTTCAAACACTTATCTTTTTTTCACCAAAAATGACATGACATGACGTCATTAAAACATCATTATTTTCCCAAATACTGGATCAATTCAATTGAAATTCCGATAGAAGACGTAGAATTGATCCAGCATAAAATACTGCAAGTTTGACGTTGATATCTATCTGGAGGATATAGTTTTCAAGTTATTGAGACAATCCGGGAGGGGGACAGATGCTGCCCTCCCCCCCCCCCCCCCCTAGCGGGGGCGTGGGTTAAGTGCCACCGGTGCTGCTTGAATTGCATCAGGTGCGCTGTTTTGTCTATCATTGAAAGAAAGGGATACATACAAACTTCAAATTCAATCACTCGAGAGAAAAAAAAACTTCCATTTTCATGAAGTTTTCTTCTAAGATCATTGGTTTTCACGTTCAGTGCAGGTAACGCGCGGGGTATACTTGTATTGAATGCCCCTCTCAGATTCCTGTGGAGGGGGGGGGGGTGGCATTTGCCCCTAATGCCCCTTAATCCGCCAGTGCCAGCAATTACCGCCAAGAAGCGCCTCTGCCAGACACTTACCTAATGAAATTCATTTTCCCATTTTCCAAATTTTAATAAGCAATTGTTAAAGTTATGTCATGCCGCGAAGCGGCGCGAAATTTTCTGTTTTTTGACTGTAGATAGATGGATTTTGGCTGCTGCAAAGGCAATTTTTACGATTTTGCGATAAATTGGGAACTCGTGGCGGGTCGAAGGGGGGGGGGGGGTACTCGTATTGAATGTCCACCAGATTCCTGCGGGGGATTTGCCCCTGATATTCCCCCTGGATCCGCCAGTGACGACATGAAGTGTCATTTAATGGCTCGACATCGTCACTTTTGCTCACAGTGCGGTGACACATTTGACATGGCCCCAGTGTTCATCCATATTCATCCTTTCGACCCCTCACCCATATCCGCTTCAATCCCCGTATCCGGCTCAGTGTTACTTAATGTATAATTGAAGACAACATGCAACTGCATCATATGCACACATACAGCGCATTGTGACATTGACGGACCCAGAAAGGGTGGTTGGAGGGTGGGCAAAATTCCAAAAAGTCTCACACCATTCTGAAAACGCATCAGATTTGGCTTGCTTATGCATTGATAGCTGATTTAAAGCTAACATTCCTTAGTAAAAGTCGCTTATATTTGTTTCTATAACAGGAAATGTGTCAATTTTGCTCCGATTTCAGGCGGTTGGGGGGGGGGCAATTGCCCATTTTGCCCAACCGTAGATCCGCCACTGCATTGTGACTTGGTACAGCCAATACAGCCTGTGTAGCAACGACCCTAGCTGCAGCAGCTCCGCCACAGGGGGGGGGGGGACATGGGGAGCGTATCCCCCCCCCCATTTTCGAATTTCAACATTACACCTATGGGCGTTGCATGGAAGAAATAGACTTCAGAATGCCTACCCTCCCCTCCCCCTGTGGAAGGTGGCGGCGCTCTTGCCTAGCTGCAGACGACGGAAGACAGGCGTAGGGACAGGGGGGGGGGGGGGCATGGTCCCCTCACTTTATGGCCACTTTCATTTCAAGCATTTTTTAAAAAAGATTAAAGAAATGCGTAAGATGATGGATATAGTTTGTATATGTTGCCAGAATAATCTTGGTACTTATTTTGTCTACTCCGCCTCCCACAGAGTTCCATTAGTTTATATTATACTAAATTTGCAAAGGATTTGTGGACAATGGGGTGCTAAATGCCGGATAGTTTATTTGTATAAGATATTCCATTGGGCCACTCTCTGAGGTAGGCAATCACTTTCAGGCTGTTGTTCTATGGATGTAAAGAAAGTGTTAAAACCTATTGCTACACGTTCACTGGTATGAACTGTGTTAGCATCGTCAATAAAACAGGATGGTATGCAGTTTGGCGCTTTCTTTGCATTTAAGGCTTCTCTAAGTAACTTCCGTGTTTCTTTATCATTTTCTTTGCTAGCCTCTTTTGAAAATGTAATATTTTTGCCTCCTTCATTACCTTTGTAAGAATGTTTCTATATTGGTTATGTTCATTGTGATGCTTATCACTACGTTTTACTAGCAACTCAAGCTAGATTAACCCGCGCGGCGCTGGGGGGGTAAATTTTACCCCCCCCCCCTCCCGGATTTTCTCCATAACTTGACAACTATGACAGATATCAAAATGAAACTTACGGTAGCTTATGGTGCATCAATTCTACGTCTTCTGCCATTTTTTTATAAAAATTCGTGAATTTTTTTTTGGCAGATAATGACGTTTTAGTGACGTCATGCCATGTCATTTTTGGTGAAAAAACGTTAAATGTTTGAAAAATCGTAGAAAATAGTGTGTTACTGCAAATTGCAAATAAAAGACGTCAAAAGAAGGGAAATAACATTGTCTTTGACATGGCTATCTCATATTGTCAAAATTTTGGATTTTTGACCCCCAAAAATGCAAAAAAAAAGATTTTTGGGGAAGAATTGCCACAAAAGTTTTTGTTTGAAGATTTTCAAAAAAACGGAAGATATATTAGAGAACCGAGTATGAACGATGTTCAAACCAAATTTCAAAGCAATTTCTTTCTTTTTGACTGACTTATGGCTCTCTAAGAACAAGTAACTCATGACGTCATTTTTTTAAATTGCGTTTTTAGGCTTTTACTGACCAGATACAGACAAATAAATGCCACCACTGTATTTTGAAGACAAAACTAGTCTAGAAACATGCAATGTTTATTTAGATTAATCAATTTCAAATTTTGACCTTATTGTGACCTGACCTTGACCTGAGGACGATTATATGGTGTCAGGCTGTGAAAATGGCTGCTTCTATCGAATTATACGTGTAAAATAACCCATACAACATGTGTCGCATGGCTTTCGTAGACCTGTGACCTTGTGTGACCTGACCTTGACCTTGACCTTTGCTTACAATTTCACTTTTACTTATGCGGGAAATGCATTATACACTCTGGAGCACTTTGTGAGATAATAGTTGCAATATAAGGCTTTGGATGGAAAGTATAGCCCAAAAACTCAAATACTTACATTTTACATTTGACCTGATCGTGACCTGACATGTGACCTTATTTTAAGAATTTCGAGTATGCATTCGATTCTTCTCGTTGAGAGCTTGCGATCGCCGCATTGCGCGTCTCGCTGCGGTTATTGGTTCGGAAGATACGAGGGGGGGGGGGTAAAATTTAACCCCCCAGCGCCGCGCGTTCGGCTGGAGACCCCAGCGCCGCGCGGGTTAATATGGCTTGTAAATTTGCCAGATTGGCTGTAATATATTTATTAAGCTCTGTAAGCTTATGCACGTTAGAAACTTCCTATGGTAGATTGTTTGATTCTGTTTTATATATCCATGATATAAGGGCATATACAGGAACATGATCTGAAAGATCATCAATAGACCAGAAAATTTATATGGTTGTGTTTATTAATATAAATATTATCGATCAATGATGAATGGTTCTTATCAACTCTAGTTGGCTTTGAAATCATAGAAACATAACCATAAGAAGACACAAAATTGCAAAAGCAACTCACGTACTTATCTTCTGATTCTTTCAATATATTTAAATTAAAATCAAGTGCAACAAGCAAGTGCAACAAGTTCATTTTCTTATTCAACTTAACTTTCTGCTTTTCAACTTAACTACTTTTCTTAACTGTACTTTCTTATTCAAGTACAGCTAGAACTTCTTCCGTATAATCAATACATAATATTTGTTATGAGTTTCTATAAATTTGTTAAGAGATCTATAAATTCCTCTAAGTATTAAATTCTTGGCAAAAATTGTATCCTTAACCCTATTTGTAACAGGCTCCTGACTACCCCTATTTGTAACAGGGGGGGGGGGCGGATTCCGCCCCTCCCACCGGAGATCTCTAGATCTACCCGTCCGATTTTCAAAAATGATACGGCGTTTGGTTCCCCTCAACACGATCTACATTTATAAAAAATAAAAAAAGAGGAAATTTTGCATAGGGGGGCAACAGGAGGGCAAACACTACAAATTTTAGTGGTATATGTGATCCAACACAGCTGTCATGTTTATCAACCAATTTTAACACAACTAATGGGAATCGATAGAGATTGAATTGGAGATTGATATATGGCAGTGACTTTTGCAAACTCATAAATCATAGGCGTGTGCAGGTCACCCAATTTGGGGGTGAAGTAAATGCGGAATATTTTTTTTTGTTTTTTTTGTTTGTTGATAAATGAAGTTTTGCCATAGGCGGTACCAGGTTAGTGAAAAAAGAGGTCAAATAGGACAAAAATATTAACCGCAGGCATGTTGCTACCCAGCACTATAAATAAGTTACTGATCGTTGATAGTTGCTTTTTGCATATTGTTCTTCATTATAGGCGCATCCAGGATCCAAACTGGGCAGGCGCAATACCTTTTGATAAGTATATTATCCGCTATTATGATACTAATTAGTCAACATCGACTATTTCACTTACAACTTCAATTCACATTGCTTTCCCCCATTTGAACCCTACCTGGACTCGCCTATTATCTCATAATCGTTCGTAGAGTACCCTGTGGTGCGTGTGTCATCCGAAAACTGCAGTAAGTTATGTCATTGTAGGCCCGTGCATCGTAGTTTCCTTGCAATAATATGACCCCCTTCTTCCATTCCTGAGCGCGCCTCTTGAAAAAAAAATCCCTCTCCTGGCCTCATATGTGCATATATAATTATATGTTAACCGTCTCCCCATGTCCCCCCCCCCCCCCTGTGGCTGAGCTGCTGCAGCTAGGGTCGTTGCTACACAGGCTGTATTGGCTGTACCAGGTCACAATGCAGTGGCGGATCTACGGTTGGGCAAAATGGGCAATTGCCCCCCCCCCCCCCACCGCCTGAAATCGGAGCAAAATTGACACATTTCCTGTTATAGAAAAAAATATAAGCGACTTTTACTAAGGAAAGTTAGCTTTAAATCAGCTATCAATGCATAAGCAAGCCAAATCTGATGCGTTTTCAGAATGGTGTGAGACTTTTTGGAATTTTGCCCACCCCCAACCACCCTTTCTGGGTCCGTCAGCGCCGTAATCGCTGGCATATTGTCATCACCATGCCAATCACCCCACTTTTCATGTGCCTGAACACGCCCCTGCAACTCTATATGTAATAAATTGTAAAAATAATGGAAGGGGAAGCTATATTTTACATCTTGATAGCTATAAATGCTCCTTACATTGCTCTATTGGCCTCCCTCCAAGCAATGAATACTTCCTGGAACCCCCCTCCCCATTTCCAAGCCCCTGAAACCGCCTCTGCCATGCAATTTTTATGATATTTCATTAACATCAACTAATTTGCACTTGTTGCAATCACCGTAAACCGATGTAACTCCTTCTTACTTGAGGCAGTTAGGAAGAAACCGTGAAGATCGCATTTCCGTATTATCGACAAATGTCGCCGCCGAACCCTCCAAAAACCGTGCCCTGGAACCGCCTCTGTTCAGGTTAAGAACTCAAAATTTTGACTCCAAATGCGGAGTTCAATTCTAGGAAAAGTTTCAAAATTGCATTGGCCTGCTCCCAGCCATTCTGGAGATATCTGCGAAAAACATGAGGGGCGGAATCCGCCCCCACCCCCTGTTACAAATAGGGTTAAGCTCTATTTCAACACATTATTTGTATGATTATCATTGTCTATAGCTACTAAGTCATTTATCAGTTTAGCATTAAATGTATTGTTCAGATACATAGCGTTCCGGCTTCTTCACTTACATCTCTTGCAAGAGTAAAAAAAATATTATTTTTTTTGCACATTCAC